>QRFJ01000725.1:382719-429571 GCA_006176705.1 Cocos nucifera | reverse complement strand
ATAGTATATGGTGGCAACCCATCAGAATTAAAAATGAATCTCTTCGATGCAGCTACCTGTGTGATTGGGTTCTTCTATCTTGAGTTCCGATCAGGATTAGGAGTTAAGGTGAACTCGTCAAACCTAATGTCCATCATATGAATTAATCATTCGATTGGAGTCCAATGTGAAATCCTAACAGAAACTCTTTCTATCATCTTCACTCTACTATAGCCATGGGCTTAAAGACTCAATCTCATGATTATTATAGGGCTACTCCTCATCTATCAAGGTAGATAGATTTTCTTATTGGTGCAATCCAATTCCTACAATGAACATGCTATAGCTAATATACACCTTAGAATTTCGAATGGTTAGGAGATCAAGTTATGGTGTCGTTAAACTATAACACCCTCAAGGTGAACTATCGATGTACCTCAGGTCAAAGAACCATACACACCACTGCAGTATCGAGTCAGTCATCGACGAGAAGGTTGACTTTCTTATAACTACTCAAGGTGGTCACGCTCAGTGCCCTTATTCTCTAACAAGTATCTGTACTCTCGCTCTGGTGTCTTCACACCATAGACTCAAGACACGTCTATCCAAAAAAAATGATCATACACCAATCTTTCGGATCGATCATTATCCTCATGATGATCCTACAGTCGAGAGTAGTTTATGAATTAATTATGAAAATTCATGTCTTAAATTTTCAACTCTTGAAAATATATATTGTCATTATCATTAACTCAAAGGATGTATCACAGACACTTTTAAATACTCACTGTGATAGAAAAAATAATTTATTTATTAATTTATAGTCAAAATTATAAAATTATTCTTCAAAGTATATTACAAGTGACAGCCAATCTAGCTTCTAGGGCATACATCTAATAATAAATATAATAAAATATTAAATATATAATATTTTATATTAATATTGATGATATATTGATGTACTATTTTTTTTTATTAGATTGGAAGATATTTTTATCCTTAAATTTTAGTCCAGGATCATCGTCCGAGGGTGGTCTTGGATTTCCAACCTCAAGAATAGGTATCACATCACTAGGGTAAAGGATGATTTGAGTAGTATGAGTGATTTAAGATCATTGCCATATAGAATTATCATAGTGCAATCAAATACCGTGATTTCATTACCTTCATCAATATCATCTTTAATCTTGGGTGAATCATCCCATACCAAACACCCCTTTAAGTATTTTTTATGGATACATCGGTTGCCGGACTCTATCTCCTCGAGATGCACAGATCACTTCAGATGCGAATTGACTTAACTAAGGACTGGAATGCATGTCAAGGTTGCTTATACATGCATCACAGAATTCAGTTTCAGTGGTTTACCGAAATGCAAAGGCCAATTTGAGCCTTTGCATCATGAGGTAGCCGTAGTCCTATTTTCTCATTAAGACTTGGAACGTCTGGTAAGAGGAGGACAATGAGAAAGAAAAGACGATACACGTTTCTGAAGGCACTGCAGTCTTCTGAAAAAGTTCTGAAATCCTTACACACTAGAACGTGCAGCTAATATTAGCAGTTTTTCAAATGCAATAAATACTATATTCACTATGCTTCAGGCGAATTGGATTCCTTCCTTCTTTGTCCATCATACTTAAAATTTCGAAAGGAAGCATTCCTATTACCAATCTTGTCTCGAATGGACCACTCGTATGCTTGGTCTTTCATGTGTATCATGCTTGGTTATTATGCCAAAAGATTGTCATAGTTACTACCTTCAGCTTTTGAGATGATTTTACTATGTTTGTCGATTTTGGGAAGATTCCAGTGAAGGGAAAACGATGTTCATGTCTCCTGAATTTTATTTGTAGTTTTTAGTTTCTGGTAGTACTTCCTGACATGTAGAAGAAATGGTTGCATAATACAAACTGCATAATAATTCAGTAGCAAGGCCTTTCTTAGTTCAAGCAAATGAAATTTTTAGGGATAATAGCATATGCAATGGTCGCGGATCCTCAAATTATATCCTAAATTAAACCAGTTGAAGTTTCTATATATATATATATAATACACAACTTTCAAGTCGAGCACAATCAATTTGTCAATGTCTGCAGTGATTGAGATGGGGAAAATTGATAGTTGATCATGTATACATCAATATGTGCCAAACCAGGTAGCAGATAGCATTGTCCAAATGTTTCCTTAAAAAATAAAATGAGATAAACACAGATTGATAGGCAAGATCACACTTTTAAAATCCCATTTTACTGTAGAAGAATGTGGACAAGGTCAAAACTCAGCCCAAAGTTCTGCCTCTCTTTGATGACCAGCTGCTTGGGCTGGCCATGCACGCACGTGCGCGTGCACTCACGCATGCATGCACGTATAGGCACGCGTGCGCACACAGAAGCATACAGAAAAGGGACTGATTAATTAAGTCCCTAGTGTAGTTACATATTTTAGGGCTGGTTCCAGAAACAAACACAAGATGAAGCCCAAGCCAGCTTGCGGAAACCCCAGTGGGACAGATCAAGGGCTAATTGAGCTGGATTCAGAACCCAGGTGAGACAAACTTTAAAATTCTTATATATATCATGGTTACATAAACATAGGCTAACCACTGAATGTTGTTCTTGTTCCCACGTATCAACTTGGACTTCTGCAGCAAATTAAAGAATAATTCCCCACATATCATGGTTCCCTCCTGGCCTGCCAGAGCCCAAAAGAAAGCGGCATGTAGGAAGTAAAGACCGAGGCCCCATCCTAAATTCTGTGAAGGCCGAAATTACAAACCGTGGGATGATCAAAACCACATAAAAACTAGTCACACCTGGACCCACGCCTTAATGACTGCCCCCCTCGATCTCCATTAACAACTACTTGCAGTGGAGTCTCCACCTTGGGTAATGGTGTGGAGGACTCGCACCATTGCAAGGGCATGGTAGGGGTAGGGGGGAATAAAAGAAGCTAGCTCTTCAGTCTTTCTCTGAACAATGAGATCCTAGATCCATAAAGAGCAGCCACCGGTATATGTTATAAGAGACCACCATCTCTCCCTTTCTCTCTTATCTCCTCCCACTCTTCCTCCTCCTCAGTTCAAGTGGCAAACTTAGGGGGTGAATAGAGGGGAAAGGGAAAGGTGGCGATGGCCAAGAGAGAGAAGAGCTTAAAGTGCTGCTCGTTTAGCCGGAAGTGCCGGCTGTTGGCGAGGGAGCAAAGGGCCAGGTTCTACATACTCCGCCGATGCATCGTGATGCTCTTGTGCTGGAGTGATCACGGTGATCCTTGACAACTCTGCAGTAGGAGTATATAGATACATAGCAGTACACTGCTTGATCTGAATAAAAAGCTTTGTTATTGGAAAATGTAGGTCATCTTAAGATACGGGTCAATATATATTTTATGAGACATTAATGGGGATTCATGTTACTTATGGGTCTTTGTATCTCTTTTGCTTTGTTTTAAGTATTAGTCTTAGTTCCATGGTAACATGATGGTGTGTTGCAATATGGTGACTTAGCTGGCCTTTTGGTGATCCACTCATCCTTCAAGAAGGGGCTGAGAAACATCCTTCTTCCAAAAAAAGAATGTTAGTTTTTTCCCTGTTACTATATCTTAGTGAGAAAGATGTAAAATATTAGGAGCTATCTTTTTTTCTTGAAAGAAGTTACGGATTTTTTTCTTCCTTGATTAGGGATCTGAGATCTGGTTTTTTGTGTGTCATAGGTGGTGGTAATTGTCTCTTAATTTAGCCATTAGGTGTTTCTTGGTTTGGGGCCTGGATTTTAGTGCCCTTTGGCCTTCACTTCATGAGCTTCTCTCTCCTTTATAAACATGAAGTAGTAATGCCACATAAAAATGCTTTCGTTTATTTAGTTTTAAATTTTAGATTAAAAAATTATATCATCTTGCAGAGATCATATTTTCTTCCAAGATAATATTCCTGGTTTTGATATCAGTAGTCATTCGAAGTGTTAGTTATTTAAATCATATTGAGCATGATATATTCAAACAGTAATAATTTTTCTTAGGACCAAACTTTGTCCTATGTTAGCCACTAAATTGAGAAAGGAACTATACTAATTATTTAACTTAATTTCTCAGTGGGAGGAAAAAGAGTCCACATTTGTACACTTTTAAAAACTCTTATAGATGGTCATGGTTATTTATCTTAAAGAAGTGACAATAGTCCCTCTCTATCTATCTATCTATCTCCAAAGAGAGAGCGTAGCACTTCATTGGGTCCCTCCCCCTTAACAAAAAAAAAACAAAGCAAAAAAAAAAAAAAAGGGAACGAAAAAAGAAAAAAGAAATTGAAAATCAGTTGCAGCACCATTGTTCATCACACGGAACAAAAACACGCACCATCTTTTCCCAAAGTATGATAGAGTACATATTTGAAAAAAGGCAAAGCGTTGGATCACATCTACAAAAAGTGAGGGATTGTTCGTTCCATTTCTGGATTGGTCGCATGCTCCATACCAAATTTTGGTGAAAAGCTCGTAACCTTTGAGCATGTAGAATTCGACTAACATAGACATTTTGAGGTTCATTCCCAAACTCTGTATAACCGAAACAGGCTGAACAAGTGGCCAAGGAAGTAGTACAAATTTGTAGTATTACTAAGCTGTGTAGGTTGATTATTGGCAATGCCTTAAGTTGTCAAGAGTTTACTGCTTCGTATTGCATGATTCGATTGTTAATGGGCACCACCTCAAGTTCCCGAAGGGATTAGACTCGAATGATTAATATGTCTTCGCAGTACTATATATGCCGGTGTAATGCACACTGAGTAATATCTTTTCATATGAATCCTCATAGCGTAAGTATCGATGATTGCCTCTCCAAAAAAAAAAAATTAGAAATAGTGATGAGCATGAGTAATTAATTAGAATACATATAGATCCATATACAGTTTAATTAAACTAGAACTCTAAAAAATTTTATGATAATGCATCGCATATATAGCATGCATTGTACATGGACTGAATTGCTTGTAGAACCAGAAAGCAAATTTTAGGAGTCTTGAGCTCATAATTGACATCTTGGTCTCTTTCTCCTCCAAAAAGCTTCACGCGATAGTTGTGTTGTCAGAGTTGGTAGCGAATCAAAATCATGAGAAACATTTATAAGGTGGTTACATGGACGCTGCCATTACCATTGATAAATGGTCATGCATGATACAACCTTGATGGCATAGGATATGATATTTTTATTTTATCTATACTATTGAATTTTATTACTAATTATTTTAACTTTAGTATATAATTTTCATAACTATAATTAAATAATTAGAATAATCTTCTACTTTTCTATTTATATTTATTATTTTTAGTTAACAATTTAAATTAATTTATAAATTAATTATTTATTTAGATAATTAATATATATATTAATCTATTAATAGTTAATTTATAAATTTATTTATTAAATTAAATTAAATTAAAATTAAGTATTTAAATAATTTTTATTATAATTATAATATCTAAACATTATAAGTTTATACATTGTTTACTTCTTAAAGTATAAATAAGTATTATAAATTAATAATAATAATATTTTTCATTGAAAAATAGTTGAGTAAAAATATCATATAAATATCATCCATTCTTTCTTTTATTCTTCCTATGCGTACCAAATAGGATAGTTTGTATCTTTTTTTCTATGTGTCACCATATATATAAAAGGATGGATCCATCTATCCTCTTCCTCATCCATCCTTCTTCTTCTATCCATATTTTCAACCCATCTTTTATACCTAATAGAGGATAAGGTCTACAATATTGCATAGCTCAAAATACTAGACAATAAAGAATGTATGAAAAAATAGATTAAATATGGTAAACAAGACAGGATAAATTAAAAAAATGAAGAACTTGAAGGAGCTGTAAGAGTTGCATAAATTAATGATAAAATTGTAGAAAATCAGTTAAGAAGGTATGGACATGTTCAGTGAAGATTTGAAGAGGCTTTTATAAGGAGAAATATTTTAGTTTGTATTGAAAATTATAAGAGAAAAGTTTAAACTAACGTAGATGGAGGTTGTGAAGAAATATATAGAGAAATTAAAATAACATCAAAGATTATCCTAAATTGGATCCTTAGTGAAGGAGAATCTAAAAATGACCACCCTAAATAGTTAGAAATAGGCTAGATGATTATGATTATATGTATATGTATATATATATATATACATATACATATATATGTATATGTATATATATATATATATACATATATATGTATATGTATATATATATATATATATATTATATATATGTATACATACATACACATAATATATTATATATTTGGTTGTGCACATACAACACATACAAACAACATAACATTACATATACTATCTATATATATATATAATATAATAGTAACACACACACACGCACACACACACACACACACACACACACACACACACATCATACTTTACACACAACTACATATAATATATATATATGTATGTAGTATGTAATATGTATTAATAAATATATATGTGTATATGTGATACATTTTCATATAATAATATATTATACTAAGAACCGCTCGATCGGATTTCTATCCATATCTAGTCAGATCCCGATTATGGTTAGCATCCAAAAATAGGCACCTGAAAGACGCACCTTCAGGCTAAAAAAATAGTGCCTAAAAAAAAATCTAAAAAAAAAAGAGCACCTGTCTTGGAAAAAAAATAGGTGCAGGACGTGAAATTAAAAAAAAAATATAGGCGCAGGTCTGAAAAAAAAAAAAAAAAAAAAGAAGCACCTTCTTTTTCCTCCTTATTTTTCAAGGGTAAGTTTTTTATGAATTTTTTTTTCCAATTTTTGGGCGAGGCCTCAGGGTGTTAAAAAAATTTAAATTTTTCTTTTCAGTAAGGCACGCGCCATTTTTTCTTTAATGCACCATTCAACCGGCGTGCAGATGCACGCGATCCAATATCGAAGATGATCGGATATGGACTAATCTAATCGACGAGCCCAGTCCAATCTCTAATATATATCTGATGTTTTATATATATATATATATATATTATATATTATATGTACATATGTATGTATGTATGTTGTTGTTGTATGTGTATTGCATATATAAATGCCCATATAATGTACATACAAATGTATGTATGTATGCATGCATGAAAGAAATGACTTTGCTTCTCTCAAAGAGAGGATACAATATTAAATAAATAATAAATAAGTATAAATTACACAATTTTATACAATTTATATATATATATATATATTAATATATATATATATATATATATAATATATATATAATATATATATATATATTATAATATATATATATATATAATATATATATGTATGTATGTATGTATGTATGTATGTATGTATGTATGTGTTAGTATTATATACACTACTATAGAATGGAGCTACGACTGCACTTACTATTGCATGGTCTACAATAGTGGTTATGTCGAACCACTGCCATAAGTCGGACATATGACAGCAATTCTGTCTAACCACTGCCATAGGTCGATATATGGCAGTGGTTACACGTAACCACTACTATAGGCTGACCTATAGCAATGGTTCTATATAACCACTACCATATGTGAAGACCTATGGTAGCGGTTCTATCTAACCACTGCCATAGATCGATCTATGGCAACCACTACTACAGGCTGATCTATAGCAGCGGTTCTATATAACCGCTGTAATAGATTTCACATATAACAGTGGTTTGTCAACTACTGCTATAGATCGAGAACTATAGCAGCAGTTATTCCTAACTGCTGCTATAATTCTCGAGCTATTACAGCGATTATTTATAATCACTGCTATAGACCGATCTATAGCAGCGGTTATATGTAACCACTGCTATATCTATTTTTAATATTATTTTTTTAAATATTATATAATTTTAAAATTTAATATTCATCTTCATCATTTATTATCTAAATAATTATCATTAGAGTATCGTTACAAAAGATCGTCTCGATTTGATAGCCCTAGCTTTATTGATTAGTAAAATTTGATTTCGATGATCACGAATGATGGTACGATGATCTGATAGATGGAGTCCACCGACGAGTTCGAAAATCTGCAATGATGATCTCAGTGCCATTTGTAGCATACTATCAAAGTTTCATTTTAATCAAATATCGTTATCATGGTCAATTTAGTATAGAATGATTTCGATCGTTAAATGAGAAATAGTGATCAAAAGGCCAAACAATATTCGATTATGAGATAATTTTTTAGTTAAATGATCTTTGCTATAATTTTAATCATTTTATATGGCGATGATCGTAAAATCCACATCATTGTTGTATAAACTATTTATGTTAAGTAGATTTTGCAAAAGCACAAGCATGATTTCTAAAGAAGTTTAAGAAAGGATATCGAGTGACATATAGTTTTAGATCATTTTTAGATCCGTGGTTTGAATTTTACGATCACCACCATCAAAATAATTATAGTAGTAGCTAAGATCATTTATTTAAAAAATTATCTCATAATCTGAAGTCATTTGATCTTTTGATCACTCATTTCTTATTTAACAGTCAAAATTATTTCATACTAAATTAATCATGATAACGATATCTGATTGAAGTAAAATTTTGATAGTATGCTACAAATGTAACCAAAATTATTATTGCAAGTTTTCGAATCCATCGATGGTCTTCATTTATTAGATCATCGTACCGTCATTCGTGATCATTCAAATTGAATTTTTTTAATCGATGAAGCTAGAGCTATCAGATCGAGATGGTCTTTTGTGATGATACTCTAATGATAATTATTTAGATAATGAATGATGAAGATGGATATTAAATTTTAAAATTATATAATATTTAAAAATAAATCAAAAAAATTTAATTACTAACCTATGGCAGTGGGTACTAAAAATCACTGCCATAGATCTATGGCACCAATTTTCTAACCATTGCCATAGGTCTATGGCAATGATTTTCAGTAACCACTGTCGTAGACCTATGACAATGGTCCAAAAATTATTATCATAGGTTAGGTTATTTTTTTTATCTGCCTACTCTCAGTTTCATTTTTTCTCCGAGCTCTCTCTGTCCCTCCTCTCTACCGTCGGTGAGGCTCCTCCCATTCATTTCTTTCCCGGCCGACGTTGCATTCTCCCCCACCTCGTCTATCTTTCCCAGTCGGTGCCACCTCCACCCCCACCTCCTCCTTTTTCCTCGATCGCCAACTCCGCCACCTCCCCTCACTACAACAAAATAGGGTTTTCGTAATTGAAAAATTGGTCACTAAAAATCAAAAATTGATCATTAATAATTTAGCAATCAATTCTATGATTGAAAATTTTTTATCACAAAAAGGCTAGTTGAAAATATTTTTTGATCGATTTTTTCGACCGTAAAATCTAGCGATCGATTTATCGATTGAAAAAAATTATTAAAATTATTAAAATTTAAAAAAAAAACTTCTGACTAATTGTTCAATCAAAAACTTGATCGCCAATTTTCAAAAAAATATAAAAAAATAAATAATCTAATTTCTTAAAATTTAAAATTTTAAAAATTAGTTTTTAATTTTTTAAAAAAAAATATTAAAAAATATAATTTTTTTAATTTTTAAATAGATCAAAAATTTGATCATATTTTTTTTAAAAAAAATAATTATAAAATTGATCACTAAATTAATTAAAAAATATTAAACTAAAAATTTAAATAAGAATTGATCAAAAATTTGATCATAAATTTTTTGAAAATATATTTTTTTAAAAAAATTGATCACAAAATTGATTGCTAAATTAATAAAAAAATATTAAACTAAAAATTTAAATAATAATCGATCATAAATTTGATCATAAATTTTTTAAAAAATATTTTTTTAAAAAAAATCAATTGCAAAATCGATCGCTATTTTTTTTGAATTTTTTTATTAATACAATCGATCGTAAAATCAGTCACTATTTTTTTAAATATTTTTTATTAATAAAATCAATCATAAAATTGGTTGCTAATTATATTTAATTTTTTTAATTAAAAAATTGATCATAAAATCGATCGCTATTTATTTTTTATAATATTTAAATTTTTAAAATTAATTATAAAATCAATCTCTATTTTTTATTTTTTATTTTAAATTTATATTTTTTATTTTATATATATTATTTTTATAAAATAATAAATTATTAATATTTTTAAATAATTTTTAAATATTTTATTTATTTTTTTCCGACCTCCTCCCATGCATCTATAGGCGCCTCATCGTCGTCTTTGATTCCCGCATCACGCCCCGCGCTAACCCAGTACCGGACTGCCATCGGCCATGGCACCTCTCCCTAGACCGACCACTCCTGGCGCTGTCTACCCGGCACCACCACCCGCACGACCCCGACCCACACCGGTGCGGCTGACTTCCATCGCCTGCGCTGCCTCTAACCACCTGAGACCTCGACGCCCCCTTACCCCTGCCCCCCACACAGCCTCTCTGCCTCTGCCACCTACATCGCCTCCCAACCGCCTGCACCGCCCTGCACCTGCCATCTACACGCCCCCGACAGTGCTCCGCTACATCGCACCCCCCTAATGCGCTGCATTGGACCACACCTCTACACTCCCGTCGCTGCTCGGCTCTGACCGCCTTGATCCTCGACTGCCGTGCCCCCATTCCCCCATGTGAGATCGGTGGTAGGTGGCGGTAGGAGAAAGGGAAGGGGGTATCACGGCGAGCGACGAGGGAGGCTGAAGGGGAGGGGTGTCGTAGCCGGGAGGGAGGGGTCGAGCGGGCGACGAGGGAGGACGTCGTGAACGATCGTGGGCGAGGGAAAGCGGGGTCGTTGCGGCTAGCCGACGAAGAGAGGCCATTGCGAGTAATAATTGGGGAGAGGAGGGGGCACCGTCGTGGTGGGTCGATGAGAAGAGGCTGTCGCGGGCAGTCGTCGAGGAGGGGAGGGGGGCCCATCGTGGCGAGCCAACTACGACGGGAGACCAAGCGGGCGATCGTCGGGAGGGGAAGATGGGGGTCGAGGGCAGTAGGATAGGGCTGGGGTTGGGGCAGCTTATAAAGTTTTTTATTTCTTTTTTTCTAAAAAAATAACCGTAATCATAAAAAAAACTTACCAACTAAATTTTTTTAAAATTTAAATTTACAATCGATTTTTTAGTTGCAAAAAATTTAAAAAATTTTACGACCAAAAAATTGATTAAAAATATCAAAATTATTTTTTTAATTTAAAATAATTTAAAATTTTAGCTATCAATTTTTCAATCGCAAAATTGATTTTTTTGGATCGATTTTTCAGCCATAAATTTTTCGACCAAAAAATACCAAAATTAATTTTTTTAATTTAAAATTTTAGTGACCCATTTTTTGGTCATAAAATTATTTTTTTCTATTTGATTTTTCGATCGCAAAATTTATGATTGAAAAATGCCATAATTATTTTTTTATTTAAAAATTTAACGATCGATTTTTTGATGGTAAAATTAGTTTTTTCAATTGATTTTTCAATCATAAATATATTTTATAACCAAAAATATTTTTTTTATTTTTTTTTGAATAAGATATCATTTTAAAATTTAAAGTCCATCTTCATCGTTCATTATCTAAATAATTATCGTTAGAGTATCATCATCAAAGACCAGCTCGATCCAGTAGCTCTAGCTATGTCAATCAATAAAATTTAATTTTGATGATCATGAATGATAGTACGATGATCTAATAGATAGAGACCATCGATGGATTCAAAAACTTACAAAGATGATCTTGATGATATTTGTAGCATACTATCAAAATCTCATTTCAATCGAACATCATTATCATGGTTAATTTTGTACGAAATGATTTAGATCGTTAAATAAAAATGGAGTGATCAAAAGAACAAATGGTATTTGATTATAAGATAATTTTTTAGATAAATGATCTTTGCAAGTATTTTGATCGTTTGTATGGTGATGATCGTAAAATTCAAATAGTGCATATATGAATAATTTAAAACTATATATTTCTTGATACTCATTCTTAAAGTTCTTAGATAATTATACTCGTGCTTTTATAAAATCTACTTAATATCGATGATTCTTATACGCGTGGTTTAGATTTTATGATCATCACCATACAAATGATTAAAGTAGTAGCAAAAATTATTTATCTAAAAAATTATCTTACAATCGAATGTCGTTTGGCCTTTTGATCATTCATTTTTTATTTAACGATCTAAATTATTTCGTGCTAAATTGATCATGATAATAATATCCGATTGAAGTAAAATTTTAATAGTATGCTACAAATATCACCAAGATCATCATTGCAAATTTTTTCGAATCCATCGATGGTCTCTATCTATCAGACTATTATACAATTATTCGTGACCATCAAAATTAAATTTTATTGATCGATATAGATAGGACTATCAGATCAAGTTGATCTTTTGTGATGATACTCAAATGATAATTATTCTGATAGTGAACGATAAAGATGGGCTTTAAATTTTAAAATTATACCATATTTAGAGAAAAATAGAAAAAAAATATATTTGATTGAAAAATATATTTATGATCAAAAAATTGGTTGAAAAAAAATTAATTTTATGATCAAAAAATTAGTCGCTAAATTTTTAAATTATTTTAGATAAAAAAAATTAATTATGACATTTTTCCATCAATTTTTTGATCACAAATTTTTTGATCAAAAAATTGATCAAAAAAAATTAATTTTGTAACCAAAAAATTAGTCACTAAATTTTTAAATTTTTTTTAAATAAAAATAATTAATTATGGTATTTTTTTGATCAATTTTTTGGTTGAAAATTTTATGACCAAAAAATTGATCAAAAAATTGGTTGCTAAAATTTTAAATTATTTTAAATATAAAAAAATTAATTTTGATATTTTTTTGATCAATTTTTTAATCAAAAAATTTATAATCAAAAAATTAATCAAAAAAAATTAATTTTTTGATAGAAAAATTGGTTGGAAAATTTTTAAATTATTTTAAATAAAAAAAATAAATTTTGGCATCTTTCGATCAATATTTTAGTTAAAAATTAAAAATATTAATTTTTTGACCAAATAATCAATCAAAAAAATTAAATTATTTTAAATTTAAAAAAAATATAATTTTGGTATTTTTTGATCATTTTTTGATCCCAAAATTTATGATAAAAAATCAATCAAAAAAAATAATTTCTTGATCAAAAAATTGATCAAATTTTTTTAATTAAAAAAATTAATTTTGGCATTTTTTTATTAATTTTTTGATCAAAAAATTTATAATCAAAAAATTTATTGGAAAGAATTAATTTTTCAATCAAAAAATCGATCACTAAATTTTTAAATTATTTTAAATTAAAAAAGTTTAATTATGGTATTTTGTGATTGATTTTTTGATTGAAAATTTTATGATCGATTTTTTGATCGTAAATTTTATGATCAAAAAATTGATTATAAAATTAATTATAAAATTTTATAAAATTAATATTTTATAAATTTATTTTTATATTTAAATTTTTGATTGTAAAATTGATCGCAAAATTTTAATTTTACAATCAATTTTGCAATCGATATTTTTTTTATCTCTATATTAATTTTTTTAATAATCAATCATAAAATCAATTGCAAAAATTTCGATCATAAATTTCAACCAAAAATTTTGATCATAAAAAATGATCGCAAAATCACTATTTTCTTGTAGTGCCCGCCTGCCCCTTCTTAATTCCTCAACCGGCTCTGCTACCTCCCACTCCTCCTTCCTCGGCCAACTCGTCTGCCGGCTCCACCACCTCCCCCGCATCCTTCTTCTTCCCCGACCGGCTCGACCGCTAGCCACAACCCCTCCCTACTCTCTCTCTTTCTCTCCTCTCTTCCCTCGGTCCAACCTATCCCCTCCCTACTCTCTCTCTTTCTCTTCTCTCTTTTCTTGGCCTGACTTGCCCCCTCCCTACTCTCTCTTGCTCTATCTCTCTCTCTTCTCTCTATCTATCTGCCTATCACTCTCTCTCTTTCCTCTATCTATTTTTCTCTCTTTCTAGATCTGTATGATCTCATTATCTTATGTCTCTCTCGCTAGCTACTTCTAGCACCGTCATCTTTCTCTAACGCCGCCGCTGGCGACCCTCAGAGCTTTGTGCGATCCCTTTTTCATAGCCGCAGGTATGATTTTTTAAAAAAATTTTATAGTAATATTTATTAATTATTTATAATATTTATAATCATATTTATAATAAATATTATAAATATTATAATTATTCATCGACAGTGGATCGTATCGATGGGTAAGAGAACTCCTATCGATTGATTTTGAATCATGCTGATGGATTTTGGGTCGTGCCATATCGACGACTATGGATGACCTTAGGTTGTGCCAGCAGCCTTAGGAAGTGCCGCGGATGGTTCTAGGCCATGTTGGTCGATTAGAAAATCTCCACCAATGAGTTATGGATCGTGCCGGTGGCTATGAGCTGTGCCGAAGAATCCTCGCCCCCTGCTGGTGGGTTCTGGATCGTGCCCGTGGTCGTGGTTCGTGAACCGCTGCCTTTGATCGATTTTTGGCAGCGGTTCACCAACCACTGCCATAAGTGATCTATGGCAATGATTTTGGTAATCGCTGTAAAAATTGCTGCCATAGATCTACGGTGATGACGATAGTGGTAGCGGTTTCATAGGCTATGATAGTAATTTTTTGGACTATGACAGTAGTTCACAACCGCAACCATAGCCCTTTACTACAGTAGTGATATGTATATATGTGTGTACATGTATCTATGTATGTTATATGTGTGTATTTTATATATATATATATATATGCCCATATATATGTACATACAAATGTATGTATGTATGCATACATGATAAGGATATGGACTTTTGCTTCTCTCAAAAGGAGCAAGTATCTAATCTTCTCAAATCCAAAATCAGTAATAAAATATTCAAATTAGAGATTCATACTATTTATCACAAGTTGTACCAATAAAATACTTAGATATTTTTAAAAAAAATTGCACAACAAAAGAAAGAAAAATAGCCGACTTTTATTTGCCGATACTAGTTTAAAGCATTGGCAAGTATCAAATGATCATCATCTATCAATTGGAAATTGAATAAAATAAATAGTTCTCAACAACTCTTATAAGCATCATCAGATATAAATTAAATAAATAATAGCTTTTAATGATGCTTATAAGCATCGATGGACTCCAAATAGATTTAGTGCCTTTTAACGACATTCTCTAATGGCTTTTAACGATGCATATAGACATTGTCAGACTCCAAACTTTTGATGATTCTCCTCTATGGATTTTAATAATGGTTATAGCATCGTCGGACTCCAATTAAAAATAAATATGTCTTTTAATAATATTTATAAGCATCGTCGGACTCCAAATAAAAATAAATGTGTCATTTAATGATGCTTATAAGCATCGTCGAACTCCATGGTTTTTAATAATGCTTATAAGCATCAACGGACTCTAGCTTTTGACGATGCTCTCTAATAGCTTTTAATGATGATTATAAGTGATATTAGACTCCAGGCTTTTAATGATGCTCTTTGTGGTTTTTAAGGATGCTTATAAACATCATCAGACTCCAAAGAAAAATAATATGGCTTTTAATAATGCTTATAAGCATCGTCAGATTCTAAATAAATATAGATTTTAACAATACTTATGTGCAGTGTTGGATTCCAGATAAATATGGATTTTAACAATAGTTATAAATGTCATCGAACTTTAAATAAAAATAAATATGGCTTTTAGTGATGCTAATTATGAACTCCATTTTCATCCACTGGCACTTAACGATGCTTATAAGCATCGTCGGACTCTTCTTCTTTCCATTTAATTATCCCACATCAAAAATTGGAGTATTTTTAGGACAACATCTTCTTGCGATTGTAGAGGCGAGATGCCGATGGGGGTGGCGACGTCCACATGTGTTGTAACCCATCCTTCTCTACCGTCTCTAGTGCCAATTTGGACAAGGATATGGAGGCGATCAAGAACGTCGTCATGAGCCACAACCCATCCTCCTCCTCCGCCTCCACTATCCATGACCTCCACGTCTACAACCCATCCTCCTCCACCATCTATGACCTCCATGCCCACATCGACGGCGACATTACCACTATTCTTGTGTGGTTAATATTCTAATTTTGTCGTGGTTAATGTTCCAATTTTGTGACACTTATAAGTATCGTTGTAGACGATCAAATTTTCATGCCTTCATGATCGATGCATGGAGGACACTCGAAAAAGTATCGTGGATGCACTTAGCAATGCATATAAGTATTGACAAAAATCAAAATTAGCATCGGCTATTTCATATTTTTCTATAATGTTGGTAGCTTCTAACCTATGCATCAAGTAAGTATAAAAATAAATTGTGAAAATAATATGATACTATATTTTTCTATGATCTAAGCATTAAAAACTTTTATATTCAATCTATATATATTTTAATATATATAAATCATGATCAATAAGATGGATTCTCGATTTAAATACTTTGTCATGTAGTTTTGCATACTAGCAAAATAAAAATCATTTGCTTTTGTATGCATATCATGCAAAGGTTAGAGACCAAGAAAATATGTGAATTTGGTTTCTAGACATTTTTAGAAGTACTGATCATAATCAATGGTATGGTTCCTTTAATTTACTTACAAATTCTTTGATTTTGGACTCGATGAACCAATATCCTCTCCTCTCAAGAGAATATATTTTTTTGTGTATCTGTGTATATGCATGTATGTATGCATTTATATATATATATATATATATATATATATATATATATATATATATATATATATATATATATATATATATATATATAATTTATGTATGCATATGTGTATGTACATGCATATGCATGTATATATTGTGTATGTATAAACTAGATGAGAGTTTTTAGCTTGGAATGCTTGCCAATAGAGATCGATGAAGGGCCTCTCAAAATGAGCATCAACAATGTTGATCATGATATGTGATATATATAAAATAGCTAGAAACAAAAGGTCATGGATTTTTTAGGTCTTTTCACACGATATATGTATGGTCCAAATGAATTATGGGTCAAGTTGCTTTTTTCAAAAAAATGAAAGAAATGAAAAAAGGATTTTGACAAGACATATATACTAGTGCAAGTTTCTTGATATATATCTAATGCTTGATTTATAACATCATATATTTGAGCACTTCGTATTCCAAATCAAGTTGCTATAATGAAGTTTGAATTATGGTATCATATTGTTTATCTTCAAAGGTTTATTGACAATTTTAGTATTAACCCTGATTTTTTTCCCTAAGCTCCAGCTACCCTCCTTTTTTATTTGAAATGAAAGAAAGACCTGAAATACAATTATCTAGGTCTTTATAATATCCGAGATATAGCATCTAAGTCTCGTACCTAGAACCCCTGGTGCTAAGAGAGGAGTATGACAAAGTAAGGAGACACCTAGTTTATAAAAGCTCTTTTCTTAGAAAGACTACTATACTTAAATTTTGGAGTTTTTTTTAATAAATTTTTTTATTACAATCAAATCATTAACCGGCTCTGAGCCCTAATAATATATCAATTCATAATATACAAATATCATTATTTGCAGTTGCAAGTTATTTACTAAAAAAAAATAATAGGAAAAGAAACAAGAAAGAAGAGAATATGGTTCCAAGTTTGCTAACATACAACCCCTCTAAATGTACAAGAAATAGAGCCAAAAATAAAAAACTAAAGTGTTCCTTAATGATGTAAAGAAATCGTTATCCTAAAATTCTTAATATTCCATAATTTGATGTCAGACTATATGATCACCACTATTACCTCAAACTATGAATTTATAAGTTTATGGCACACTCAATCCTGATGTTATTCATCCATTATCTTTACCCAAACTAGAGTTATTTAAACAGGATACCTTTGAAGCATTTGGACGTTTCTTCAACCATGGGCACATATACATGCACTTAACCTAATGAATATGGTTTAAAGTGTACCGGTGGCAAAAGAGATCTTGTTGGCATTCAATGGCGCATCTAGACTAAAAATAAACTTTCATAAAAGCTTCATTCTTTATCTAAACATAGATGATCGTGAAGCAGCTAGGTTTGTTTCTTCGATGAACTGTAAGCAAGATATTCTTTCTTTTATATACCTGGACATTCTTTTGTATTATAAGAAACTACCTAAATATTGTTGGTTGCTCTTAATTGAAAGGATGAGCTCACGATTAGCCACTTGGAAGAAAAGATTACTTTCATTGGGTGGCAGACTAACTTTGGTTAACTCGGTTCTGACTGTGCTTCCATTTTACTATATGTTTGTTTTTAAATTGCCTAGGTGGCTTGTAAGGAGAATGGACAAGTTAAGAAGAGTCTTCTTATGGAAAAGGATAGACAACATTGATGGATTTCATTGCCTGATGAATTGAGATTATATTTGTAGAACCAAGGATCAGGAATGTTTGGAAGTGAAGAGCTTTATTCAGATGAATTAGTCACTTTTAGCTAAAAGAGCTTGAACATTTTTGTTAAGATCTCCAAATCCTTGATGGAGCTCGGAGGCACGGGTCTATTAGTCATAGAGGAAGTTGGGAAAGATTAAGGAGGAGCTTGTCAGGCTTGTCACATATATAGAAAGATGTTTGCTCAGAAACTTCCATCTTTTGGAGTTATGTAGCTTTTAAGATATATGGGGAATGATGGCTCAATCCTTTTTTGGAAGGATGTTTGGATCGATATTATTTTTCTTTGCTCTCATTTCGAAGAGTTTAATGATTGTATATTAAAATCAAATAAGCTGATTTCATTATACTGGAGTTGGAAGAATTTGAGATAATGTATCAAAGTTCAAAGGTCATTGGCTGTACTTCAAGAGATCCAGTTGTCTTCCTTGCTATCTATTTTTGCCCCTCTTAGGCCATCTTATATTGCGGATGTATTGATTTGGAAACTTACTCAAAATTGTATATTTGCTGTTGGTACTTTTGTTCTATAAATTCTTTAATGTGATAGTCTTGAATCTCCCTTCTCAAAAACTTTTTAGAAAGCACCAACACCTAAAAAAGTGAAAGTTTTCTTGTAATTGGCAACAAGGAATAAGCTGCATATATAAGAAGTTCTTGCAAGAGAAGTTTGGAATATGACCAATTTGAGATGTGTACTATATGGCTCGAGTGCAAAGACACGCATCCACTTATTTTTCAGATATTCTCTTGCAAGAAATTTATGAACAATAATAAAATTATAAATGAATTTAAGAGGTAAGTATTCTTCGTTCCTTGACATGTAGACTATCTGGAGAAGAAAAAATAAGAACGAAGCAAAGCAGATGATCAATTAATAATTATGGTATGTTGAAAAGTTTGAAGAAAAAAAAAAATTAAATATTTCTTTGGAAGAATAGCTTTATTTTCACTATTTTGTAAAATATTTTTGAAACTTTACAAATATCTTTATTCTTTAAAGAATAATGATAATTTTAGCTACAACATCAATAAAAACTTCAATAAAAGACCCTGGATAAAGACCCTGGATAAAGCTAGAAATTTTAGCTAGAAATTTCTAAAAGACCCTGGATAAAGCTAGAAATTTTAGCTACAACTTCAATAAATTATAAATCATTTTTTCTTTCTTTCTTTTATATCTAATATAGTTTCTATATTTTTATTTTTTTAGAATTATAATTTTTTTTTTTACCAGCAATAAAAACTATCTGCGGTTTCAGTCAGAAAACAAAAAATAAAAAACTAAATGATGACCAAGAATCTCCTCGTAGGCAAAGACATAAGGTCTCTAAAGTTTTGATATGACGTTCAATGGCTCCTTGCTCCAGAAGCATTAAAGTAATTTGTCTTCGTTAGAGTACCTTGGCTAAGAGGCTTCAGACTGATTGAATTTGCAAGCAACCAGAAGGCCAAAAGACTATCTATATAGTCGTACAAAAGACTTCTAAAAGGGTTGAATCACTTTTTCCTCCAACCTTTATTATGAGACGTCCACTCCTCTCCCTAAGGTCCTTAGCAAGCTCAAATTCTGAATGTGCTGTCACCTCCTTTTCGTAATTATCTGAATCATCAAAAGAGTATTTGACCTAGCCCAAAAACTTTTTGAGCTATCAACCATGCACCCACTACACGACTAACTCTCAAACATATCCTTTTTGTTTGGGTCCTTAGCAATAAAAATTATTGCCCCCTAACTATTGTTAATTTATTCTATTTTATTAGCTTCAAACCTCAAAATTATTGCTTCAAATCAAAGAAAAAATCTTAATATCCAGCAACAATGAAAAAAATTCTAACTTCATCAAGAATTGGCTCATGAGGGTAAATTTCACTAATTATTGCAAGTGGCCTGGGGCTCAATCAGAACCACCAAAGTTTATTAATTCTTTTCAATTGTACACTCGAGGCAAAATATGCGCATCTTTAAATAAATATGAAGCAAAATAATTACAAAACTTTGGACACCCAATATTCTCAATAGTATGGTACATATAGCATATCAAGCCATCGCAATATTCCTTCGTAAAAACCTAACCTTAATGCCATGGATACTTCAATCACCAGGTCCGCTAGCACCAAGTGGTATGAGATGACTCTCAACGAATTGCAAAAAAAAGATGAAACATATGGTGCAAGAAGCCATTTAGATGACTGATAATTTTGCAAAAATTAGGTCCAAAGGAAAGATTGTCCCTTGGCCATATTTTCTATCCATAAAAAACTGAATGAACGCTCAACAAGTTGATGAGTCCTTAAACTAAAAATTCATCATCTCAAAATATATGTACACTATAAGAAGCTATTTAGGATGCGTTTGGTTCATAACTGAGATTGGAATCGAAATAGATTGGAATAAAAATCGAAATGCCTATAATTTCAAATGTCTTTATAAGTTCATGACCAAAATTAAAATCGAAATCAAAATAGGATTTGAATACTGAGGAAGAGTATGGATTATGTTTTGAAGGATTTAGACATTCTTATTCCTTTTTGAAATTGAAATTAGGATGGAACTCTTTCCAACCAAATGGTTGGAATCACTATTATAAAAATGGCCTATGGCAGCACTTACTATGGCAGGGATTTTTGAATCTGCTGCCATAGCTCCTACGGCAGCGATTTTCATTAACCACTACTATAGATCCGATCTATGGCAACGATTTTTATAACCGCTGCCATAAGTCCGATATATAGTAGTGATTATAGAAAATCACTGTCGTCTGTCAAACTTATAGCAGTGGTTACAAAAAATTGCTATCATAAGTCGACCTATGACAGCGGTTTATTATAACCACTGGCATAAGTCGGACCTATACTAGCGGTTACTAGGAACCACTGCTATAATCAAATTTATGGCAGCGGTTAATTGTAATCGCTGCTATATATATATATTTTAAATATTATATAATTTTAAAATTTAATGCTCATCTTCATCATTCATTATCTAAATAATTATCATTAGAGTATCGTCGCAAAAAGTCGCCTCGATCCGATGGCCCTAGCTTTGTTGATTAGAAAAATTTGATTTCGACGATCATAAACAACGATGCGATGATCTGATAGATGGAGATCTCCGATGGATCTAAAAATCTGCAACGATGATCTCGATGATATTTATAGTGTACTATCAAAATTTTACTTCAATCGAATATCGTTACCTTGGTCAATTTAGTGTAGGTTAGTTTCGATCGTTAAATGATAAATGAATGATCAAAGAACCAAACAGTGTCCGATTATTAGATAATTTTTTTTATGAATAATCTTAGCTACTATTTTAATCATTTTTTATGGTGGTGATTATAAAATTTAACTTATAAGATGAAGAATGATCTAAAACTATACATCTCCTAATAATTATTCTAAAATTTTACTAGTTGTTATGCTCGTACTTTTACAATATCTGCTTAACATGAACAGTTTATACGAAAATAATTTAAATTTTACTATCATCATCATATAATATATTTAAAATTATAATAAAAATTATTTAACTAAAAAATTATCTCATAATCGGATGCCGTTTAATCCTTTGATCGTTTGTTTCTAATTTAACGATCAAAATCATTTTGTACTAAATTAACCATGATAGTGATATTCGATTGAAGTAAAACTTTGATAGTATGCTACAAACATCATCGAAATTATCATTGCAGATTTTTGAATCCATCAGAGGTCTCTATCTATCAGATCATCGCATCATCATTCGTGATCGTTGAAATCAAATTTTTTTTATTGATAAAGCTAGGACCATCGGATCGAGATGATCTTTTATGATGATACTCTTATGATAATTATTTAAATAATAAATGATGAAGATGAGTATTAAATTTTAAAATTATATAATATTTAAAAAAAATAAAAAAAAAATTATTTCTAATCTATAGCAGCGGTTATCAAAAATCACTGCGATAGATCTACAGCAGCGATTATAGAACTGCTGTCGTAGATCTATGGCAATAGTTTTCGATAATCGCTATCGTAGATTTATGGCAATGGTTCGACAATCGCTGTCATAGATCTATGGCAGCGGATCGATAGCCGCTACCGTAGGTTAGATTAAAAATTTTTAAATTTTTTCTTTCCTCTCATGCGCGCTCGATCTCTCTCTCTCTTCCTCCTCTTCGTTGTCGATGAGGCTCCTTCTCCCCAGCTGGCGTCGCCCTTTCTGCCAGCCAGCGTCGCCCCTCCTCCCTCCTCGACCGATGCCGCCCCTCCTTCTCCCTCTCCCTCCGACCTTCCATCCCCGACCGCCCCTCTCCGCCACCCCCACCCAGCCCCCCACCCCTCCATCCGACCCTCCCTCGACCTCCAGCAAAATTCTCCCTCTGACGAACCCCCATCCGACCTTCCCTTGACCCCCAGCAAAATCCCCCCTCCGACGAACCCCCATTCGATCCTCCCTTAACCCTCCACGAAACCCCACCCCTCCTCCGACGAACCTTCCTCCACCCTCACTCAGCCCTCCGTGAAACCCCACCCCCCTTTGCCCCCCATCCGACCCTCCCTCGGTCCCCAACGAACCCTCCTCCGACAAACCCCCATCTGACCCTCCCTCGACCCCCTATGAAACCTTCCTCCGATGAATCCCCATCCACCCTCGATCCTCCATCGGCCCTCCATGAAATCCCTCCCCACACTCTATCCTTCTCCGACTTCGGTGCAAAATGAAATCCCTCCTTCCGACGATCCCTCCACCCTCCTTCGACCCCCGCAAAACCCACCCCCACCACCACCATTCTGACCCTTTCTCAATCGAGTGCGAAGCCTCCTTCAATCTTCTCATCATTGTGCCTCCCTCCTCCTGGCCCTCCATCCCGATCGACCCTGCTCTCTCTTTCTTTTCTCTTTTTTTTCTCTCTTTCTATCTTACTATCTTGCTTTTGTT
The DNA here is from genome assembly GCA_006176705.1 of Cocos nucifera. Taxonomy (NCBI): domain Eukaryota; kingdom Viridiplantae; phylum Streptophyta; class Magnoliopsida; order Arecales; family Arecaceae; genus Cocos; species Cocos nucifera. Next base: position 406,261 of record QRFJ01000725.1, on the reverse strand, counting down.
TCGCAGGTTACCTCTAGTACTGTCGTCCTCCTCTAGCATCATCGTCGGCGACCCTCGAAGCTTTCGGTGTGACCCGCTCTCTATAGCCCTAGGTATATTTTTTTTAATTTTATAGTACTATTTATTAATCATATATATTTATAATAATTTATAAAATATTTATAATAAATATTATAAATATTTATTATAAATATTATAATTATCTTCATGTCGTAGTTTTTGGATCGTGCCATGTCGGCAGCTGTGGACTAGATCTATCAACGGATTGGGTTCAGATCGAAATCTGAATATTCAGATCCAGACCCAATTTTAATTACTGATATTGGATCCAAATTCGAATATTCGATGGATCTATACTTAAGAGAGGAAGGGAGGAATTCGACCTCGCCGTCATCATTGGGAGGGAGGGGGTCTGGCCTCGTCGGCAAGGAAGATCAAGAGAGGGAGAGTGGGAGATCGAGAGAGCGAGAGAGGGAGAGAGGGGGTCCAGCCTCGCCAGCATCACTATGAGGGATGGGATCCGGCCTTGCCGGTGAGGGAGATCGAGAGAGTAAGAGAGGGAGGGATGGGGTCTGGCCTCACCAGCGAGGAAGATTGAGAGAAAAAAAGAGGAAGATTGAGAAATAAAAAAGCTGGGAGGAAGGGGTTCGGCCTCGCCGCCGTCGCCAATAAGAGAGAGAAAGAGAGAGAGAGAGAGGAAGTGATTGAGGGGATGGCATACAGTCGAGCCAACTCGGATACGCAGCCAAGTCGACTCAGGCCGTGATTGAGCCGATTGGGGGAGGACCCTAGTCGGATGTCTCAAGCACGAAGCCAGCTGTCTCAGACATGGAGCCAGCTCGGCTTCCAAGCGAATAGAATTTGATATATCATGATGTTATATTGATTAATGTTCATTAACATTGTAGATCATGATAACACCAAAAGATCATCTAGCTTTCACCCTTATCTCTCGATAGGTTACGCATCGTTCAACATCTGAGGAGCAGTCGAAGCATACTCCATCCACCTCGACATCGACTGCTTAGGGACCTCCACCATCAGCATCTACTCCATCAACAGCATCTACTCCATCGGTAGCTGAGCCTCTACCGTTGCTCATATCTGAGATACATGCTACTACGCAAGCATCTGAGTGTACATTTTTATTATATTAGTACAACTTTATTTTTATATAGTATTTGTATACTTATATATTTGCATTGCAGGTGCATCATCCAGCCAGATATTTCACGGTCCCATACGTATGGCATATATGTGGAACCGTCAGCATCAGGCGATGGTATATTACAATGCAGAGGAAAGGCCGGTAGGAAAGACCGCATGGGAGATGCATTCATTTTTTGGAGTGCTTGTGAGGCGGTTTGACATCATTCTCATAGAGCCCAGAAACTAGCATTTGATGGATGCTGTCATCAGGGATCGGGCATGGAAGGAGATATGGGTAAGTATGCACATCTTAATTATACTTATGCATTTTATATGTTTATACTATATATATTTGATTAGAATAATTTTGTAACTGATTTTTAATAAATTTGTACAGAGGATGTATGACTTCTCCGATCACAAGAGGGCTCGAGATGTCCGATTGAAGAAGATCGAAGAGTTATACCGGAGTTACAAGATCAAGCTCTACAGAGGATGGCTCGAGCACCGATAAGACACTTCGGAGGAGCTTGTTTTCTGGATACAGGACTGTCTTCCGAGTCAGTGGAAGAGGATGATTAGACACTAGAGAAGCCAGGAGTTCGAGGTAAAATTTTTAACTTTTATTATTTATTTGAATATTTGTTAGGCTACCTTCCATCAGAACCGAAAGAATCGTGCAGCCCAAGAGTATATGCACACTCTAGACCGCGAGTCTATGGCCAGTCGTGTGCATAGAGAGATAATTAATTCTAAATCTTACTAAATAAATTAAATTCATATTTTTAATAAATTTATTCTTTATTATAGCTGATGAGAGATTGAATGATGCCCAGCAATAGCGAGATCTTTCGATCCAGCCGCATGGATAAGATAGGCAGGCCAATGAACACCGCGATCGGACATATTTTATAAGTATTAAATATATTAGTATATATGATTAGTATTATAGCATTTCTTATAAAATTTTATTTTAATTTATAATTATAGGATCAGTTAGATGTGCTCGCAAGCGAGGGCCCGGATACCTCTGGACTCCATGACCATCTGTCTCAGGTCTTGGGGCCTGAGCACTCTGAAAGAATCCGATGCAAGTTCGAACACATGTCGATGAACTACTGATCCGAGGTGAGCATCTCATCACAGACTTTTGGTGTCGTCAGTCGGAAGAAGCTTGAGGAGGCGTTGGTATGAGCAGATCATGCTACGATGCGGGCAGATCAGACTGAAGAGCATGCATCTCATCTGGAGGATATCGTAAGAGACATGATGTCAACGCTCAGCGCACGTTTTGGAGTCACGAGCTTCGAGGATATGTTGACCTGCATTCCAGCTCCGACTTTGGTGACGATGATGATGATATAGATTTAGGAGACTTTTAATGTATTTTATTTTTTAAAAAAAATATTATAATAAATTTTATTCGGTAATAAAATTTTAGTATTTTAGAATAATTTTTATGTTTATTATATTTTCTTGTATTATATATCTGTATTTATCAGATAAAAAATATTAAAAAAATAAAATTTTATTTTTTTAATTATTTAAGATCTACGGCAGTGATTTTATAACCGCTGTCATATTCGTGCCAACCGCTGCTATAGGTTTCTAGTGCAAATGGTGCCAACCGCTGCTATAGGTCGATCTATTACAATGATTTATTGCAATAGGCTATTTATGACGGTGGTTCAAATAATCACTGCAACAATCGCTGTCATAGAGCTACGGCGACGGTCGCAGTAGCAATGGTTAGAAAACTGCTATCATAATTTATAGCAGTGTTTTTTGGGATACGACAGCGATTACGAACCATGGTCATAGTTCTTTTTTGTAGTAATGAATGAAAGTCATACATTATCATTTTCATTCTAAAGTTTAATCCTTTCCAATCAAATATATTCCTAGTTGATTTATATCACAAAATTAATCTTTATATAAACAAGATTGCACTTTTTTTAGTAAGATAGGAGAAGAAGATTGCACTCGGCCATGTATACTTTCTAAAAAAAGCCAGCTACCAATATTTGTATAATAAGTTGACGACCTTAAGCTTAAAGCTTATCATCCTAAAATATATCTATATAGACCTATCTAGAGAGAGAGAGAGAGAGAGAGAGAGAGAGAGAGAGAGAGATTTCTTTCACTACAATTATTAATAATTTGGAGAAAGCCTCGATTATTAAAAGGTCTCATCGCGAGGAGTTTGAAACACGAAGCTACCGCACATGTGGAGTTTTGCGATTTTTTTTTTTTTGGTGCAAGAGTTTTGAAAGTGTTTGAGTGATGGAGGGAAAGTAGGGTTTGTCCCTGTCGTTCGCGCGGCTTGATGGCAACGGGCGACGGGAAGCCGACAGCGGGAATCCCTGGGAGTGGGTGCGTCAAAAAGTACGGCTCGCAGCTCATCAGGGTTGCCGCCCGTGCGGGGGATGTGGGCCCCACTGTCATTCACTCAATTTGAGATCGATATTCCATTAAAATAAATTTCTCACATAAAATAATTATAATAAATGTCTACGTACATTCCCTGTTAGATTTCATTAACTATGAAGAAGAAAAGATCAAATAAATAGTTCTCTGCCTTGAAAAATAATTATTTTTGTTAAAAAAATATTTTTTGAAAAAAAAAAGTATATTGCAATCAAAAGTTTAGAGTCATTCAGGAAGAAGCAAAAAAAATAGTTACACGCATTAGTTGCCGACTATGTTATAATTATATTATAAAGTTGAAAGCTAGTTACAAATAGTTACACGCATTAGTTGCCGACTATGTTATAATTATATTATAAAGTTGAAAGCTAGTTTCCATTCATGCAAGCTAATGGAGCAGAGGTCTTCTGCACGTAAGCCTCGTATGAGGGGGACAACATGGGTCCGATTCACCTGATATTTGCGCGTACGCATTCAATACTCCTGACTGTTGGATATTAAAGCCATTGGGTCATTATTGATTGCACCAATAATGAGCATTAATGATTTGAGTTACAAATTCTTTCCCATCATTATAATGAGTTTATGAATTATTTTGGAGCAATGACAACTTAAAAAACATCGTGCAGGAGAAATTTTCGTGCCTCCACCTTATAGGAGGACTAATGATTGAGGAGATAATGAAGATAAAGGATACAGCATAGAATTAAGGTGACAATACCTGAAAAGAAGGTTGTAATGGTTTATTTATGAAGACGAAGCAAGTTAGTTGCTAGGATATAAAAGAACAGGAAGGCAATTGGCTTGGGCCCATGCACTTTACTACTTGACCCTAAAAGTCAAGATGAAACTAGCTACTTCTCTTCCTCATAAAGCTAATACATGTGACCATGTTTCACTTATTTTAGATAACTGCATATCTCCTCCAATTTTTGCGCTATAGAGTATGATCCATCATACCATCCATCTCGAAGATGAATAGTTCTCCTTCAATTCCATGCAACATGAACATATTTTTTGAAATAAATGAAAGCTATCCATCTTCAAGATAAATGATATAACGACTATCTATGGTGGTGCATGAACCACAAAAGATTTGAACTCGCATGTGTCCTACAACTAGTTGATGTAGCAAATTATAAAAAAAAAAAAGAAATAAAATACTATTATCAGAACAAGATTGTATAGAAGTTCTAAATTTATCAATACAAACTTCCATACAAAAGTTCGATCACTCACATACTCAGCTACATCAAGCAAAATCAACATCAACAGCACTCACATTAAAGGGAGATGACACTGCATTTGGTGTTGCTTCCACATCCATATAGCTAACAAGGGTTGCTTAAAAATGGCATAGATATTAAGTATTTAGCAATAGAGAGTTACACATGAAGCTACCAAAGTCTCCAGGAATATATAATGGAGAGAATTTTACACAAAAAATTAACCTAGGACAATGTAGCACATTCTAAAAAGACTCTAAGATGACCAGAAGAAATTGTTGCGGAGGTAACAAAGTAAAAATAGGGATGTTGGTGGCTTAATTTCTTTTAAGGAAAATTTTTTTGTACATCGCATGTGGTGTAGAAAAACTATACCATTTCATCTAATTGAGCCACTTAGTTACCATTTTCCAATGCATATTTAATACCTGCAATTTTGCTTTTTCAAAATTTTGAATAACAAAAATGTTTCTCCTCTTCTAAAAAATTATGACATCTTATATCCAAATTATGATATCTTATGGTAAAATTATGACTTTCCTCACAGAATGTTATAATTTTTTTCTAAAATTATAAAAAAAATATATTTTCATCTTTAAAAATTTATAAAATTTTAAATAACAAAAATATTTCTTTCTTTTTTATGATTTCCTATGATCAAATTATGACATCTTGTGCAAGAAGTTATAATTTGACCACAGGATATCATAATATGATATAGGATGTCATAATTTTTTTAAAAATAGAAAAATATTTTTATCATTCAAAATTTTAAATAAAAAAAAAAATTATAAATATTAAATATATATTAATTTTTTTAAAAAATAAAAATATTTTTTTTCTTTATAACTTTTGGAAGTAAATTATAACATTCCGTGCAAAAAGATATATAATTTTATCATAAAATATTATAATATAAACATAAGATGTTATAATTTTTTTTTAAAAAAATATTTTTATCATTTAAAATTTTAAATAAAAATATAAAATTATAAATATTAAAAATAATAATTATATGATTGAGATGATATAATTCTTTTACATCACACGTGATGTTAAAAAAAAAAACTTCCCTTCTTTCAAAGTCGCCAGCTGCCCAAAGGAAAGATCCATGCGATCTCCCCTCTTTTGCCCTTTCACAAGTCAAGGGGCAAACTACGGCGTGGGACCCGCATTTTAATGGGGGTCATAAATGGACGCCGCGTGTTGTTCGATGGAGGGCACGTGTGGGTGGGGCTGACAGGTCTAAATTATGGCGTTACGTTGTCCCGTCCATTGGGTGGCATCACCTTCTCTCTCTTGTATCCAAGGACGGGCCTTTTCGAACGTGACCCACCCAGCCGCTACGTTGCACGTGGAACGACCGTCCTTGTGGATCCCTCTTTGTTCAGACTGACCCACGCGTGCGCACGCTACTTCCTCTATCTCTCTCGCATCGGTGAAGCAGAGGGCACGAAGAGGGGAATCGGATCGCATCGGTGGGGCAGAGCATGAAGACGGGAATCGGAGATGGGCATGCCAGATGCTTACAAACTTGGGTGTCTGCCGAGATTTTTCTGGAACAACGACAGAGTGGAAGACAGCTCTTACATTTTAATTAATACAATAAAAAGGCTAAAGGTCTCTCGTCCATTATAAGTTACTAGGTTCATAGGTCTTATACCCCGTGATTGGTTAGGTAGTACCAAAAACCCCAATTAGCATCATGCACCAATTCCAAATTGCCACTTGGCTAACTCAGGGAATGAATGGATGGGTGAGTTGGCAATTGAATCGTATCAAATTAAATATAAATTAGATAAAAAATTCATCCATCCAAATGTGACTCAAATCTATTTATGTCGCATTTGAACTTGCTTAAAGCAGATGATCACAGATTGAATTGACGAATCAGATCATAAATTATCATCATCTATGGCAATATTTTTAATAAAAACTATGAGACATGCAATGAATAGATTATACTAATTACTTGAGAAGAAGTTATTGTTTCTAAGTGCCCTTTCCTAGAATGCTTAGCTTTTCAAAAATCATAAATTTGTTTGTTAGTTTATCAAAAATAATTTTTGAATGAAGGAGTCAATTGGTAAAATTAGTAAATTCTATAAAGAAATTAATGTAGTTTGTATGTCATTGAGAGTCGATACCAATATGATGGATTCATGTCCTGCACTCTGATTTTTTTTAAAGAACAGAGGGGTGCTAAATCATCGTAGACGGGCATGTAGGCCTTTATACAGGACCTATTTTATTTTCACTGGGGACTAATAAATAAGATGAACAAGGTGTAATCTATGTTATAGCTAAGCAATGCAAATCTACAGGTGCATGTGCTTTGAGCACACATCTAGCACTTGCCTATGATTTTGATTTGATCGTCAATGATGGGGGCAGAATCCTTTTTGGTTTAGCACCTGGGAGGACCTGGCTGCTGGGGCTTTATTAAGGTTTCATAACCTAAGGACCTAGCTACTTGGTTTTTTTTAAGGTTTCATAACGTACAATCAGTCTTCAACTGTCTCACATTAGCTAAACCAGAGTTAGACCTCCTACCTCCTACCTACCGAGACGAGCATGTAAAAGATTTTGACAGCTTCATCATAATTTATATTGAAGTTAAAATTTTAAGTGCAGTGCCAAAAGGGTACGGTCCACTTTACTAGAATTATGACTGTTTGTGTATAACAACATATTCATCCTTAAGCTACACAACTTAGATACTAGTGGAAGACTCCAAAATAACATTGGAATTGGATTAAACTAAAGATTAGTAAAGAAAATAAGAATATTAATAAGCCTTTAACGAAAGCCAAGAGAAAGATATGATAGTTTGTTTTTTCTTCATTACAATTATTTTCTTGCGGTTGCCGAAGGTCACATCCAAAGAAGGGTCAATTTCCTGCTCCTGACTCAAAAAACTAGCTCGCAACCAAGCATCAACATTGGTACAACTGGAAAAAATATGATCCAAGGAAAAAATGACACAAAGGGTTCATCTGCCTTGTGAGGATAGAGGCAATACTAGGGTTTGCTAAGCCCCAACAAGCCAAAGCATTATCACTGTTGACTGTTTGAGAATATATGTTGCTGATTTTGTGGTGAATGATCTTTTAAAAGAAATCCCAGCTTTCATCACTTTCTAACTGAATTTCAGATGACAATGGTTTAGTGAGACAATTACAGCAACCAAAAGAAATGCAGCCAGATCGGCAACAACCCAAAATAAAAATAAAAGTATTTGATTTTTCCGTGTTCCAGTTCATAAGAGGTGGTAATTGCATTATAATCAAGCTTTTATTAATTTGGAAGCCCGGTTTGTAGTCTTATAGGGGGCATCAACGCATGAAATCATCATGATTTAGAGCCAGATTTTAGTGGAGGTAGGCAACAGTTCTACCTTTTTTGCCTTGCAATAGATGCCCCCGTTAACTAGAGCTCAGTCACAACAATGCTTAAGAAGTGGTAGTTGCATTATAATCCAGCTTTTATTAATTTGGAAGCCTTATGGTAGTATTTTACAGGGCATCAGTGCATGAAATCACCATGCAGTGGTACATGCATTATAATCCCAGCTTTAATTAATTAAAAAGCCTGCTAGTAGTCTGATACAGGGCCTCAATGCATGAAATCAGCATGATCTAGAGTCAGAATGTATTGGAGGTAGGCAACAACCACTGTGTCACGATGCTCGGGAGAAACGGGGAGTTTGAGTCCAATCAGCAGAAGATCTTAGATATACAAATTGGAACCCAATTCAACTTTAAAACTTTAAAAAGCCGTTAAATTTTGGACCTAATCTCCTGTATCAATTGACCTGCCTCCCACTAGTTATTCCATGCAGAGCTAAATCTCCTACATGATCGTTAGTATTCTTCGAACCAATTAAATTCCCTAGAGATTCGAAGCCACTACTGCTCTGCAATCAAGCTTTGCGTCCAATTTCTCTTGCATGCACGACATGTTACTGCTCCAGCTTAGTTTTAAAGAACCATATTACAGTTCACCTGGAATATTACTGCTCCAATCCAAGAAGTCCTACCCTCCATGCTGCACTGCAGTTTTACAAATGTCTGCGCTTCCAAGAACCATTCTCGAGCCCATGTTCAACTCACCTTGCTCCATTGAATCCACTTGCCGCACTGCGGCCGATGGTACCAATGCGTGCATTACTGTTTTTGGCAAAAGCTACCCATTCTAATGCTTTATAGCCGGGATCATCATCCATCAACTTTGTTAGTACTTAGTCGAGAGAAACAAGGAATTTAAGTCCAACCAAAAGAAGTCACCGCCATGCAAGATAGAATTCAAAAATTTTTGTTTAAGCTTCAGACTAAACCATCTCTCTCAATCCATCCGCTATCAATCATTCCATGTGAAACTAAACCTCGCAGTTGGTCCTCAGCACATACCCAAATTACTGAATTTTGTAAGGCTGCAGTTTTTTGGAAATGGAAATAGTGACCTGGCAGAAGACATAATTATTCATGTCCAAATTAAATACTTGGGTTGCTCCATCAATAACAATACCAGACTTATTAGGCAGAATTTTCATCATGCTGCTATTCTAAAATGGAATAAGTCCGAGAGCTCTTTTGTTCAATTACTGTTTACTGGGAATAAATATTACAGAATACCTGGAGATGTGTAGTGGATGAGGGCTATTGAACCCCAAAAGTAAGAAATTAATCAAATTCAAGTTAAGACCAAAATAAAGTAAAACGAATTACATGCAGGAGGCAGCCAAAAAACTATTATTCCCGGTCATATACCCACTAATCACACAATCAAACGCAGCCTAAATTACAAAGGCAGAAACAAGAGACTGTACTAGGGTACAAAACAAGCCTGCAATTCCACATACAGACTCAGGTTTTGAGTATAAAACACAAAGGAGCTTTGAAAAGCATCATCCATCCAGCCCATGAACTCGCCTGGATTAGCAGATACACCAGCAAATAGCTCAAGTGCATTAAAGCTAAAAACTTAAAAAATTCAGGGTTACTTTGCAACTTATTTTCCCCAAAATGTTGTCCACAGTTAAAGAAAAGTTGAAGTGTGTGATTACGGTTCATGAGAAAAAAAAACATTGTGAGCTCTTCTGATGAGTTTGTCAATAAGAATCAACATAGCATCCAAAAAGCTATCGTTATCCATAACTAAACGAAGAAGGCCACCTGAAAATATCCAGATAAATATACCAGAACAATGTATTAAAAAACATGGTCATTAACTAATTGTATAAATCATCATCATCAGCCCCAGCAGTTGCAGATGCAAATGGGTCGGAGCCAGCAGTCCCAGCTCCAGTGTCGGACCGTTCTGTGAAGCGGAATTCACTACCAAACCCCCTTGACTGCTGCAAAGTCTGAGCAAAAGCCTGATATTTCCTAATGTCAGCATCACTGACACTTCTGCGAGCATACTTCATCGACTCTTCAAAATGAGCTGGTTTGATTTCTGCTAGTTCATCAGCTTCATCTTCCTCCATGGCTTCAGCATTTTCACTTCTCCTCCTTTCCCTTTCAATGTCCTGCATGACAAAATAAGTGAATTAGTTTTCCTTGGGTATAATCTTGTATGCTCAATGCATTGCAACATTAACCAATTAGAAAATGAAACATTCAGGAAATGGAATGGTGATACCAAGAGAGACTGTACCCAGGAGTCATGGAGATGTGTTACACTCTGTGAACCAATAAACTATCAGCACCCAAATTATTTTGTAATCACTATAATAATTTATAAAGATAACCCAATTGAGTTAGATTTCTGAGAAAAACAACTTTGAGTCATTTAATTTGTTTAAATCAACAGTGAATTTTAGAAGCTATTTCACTTTACAAAACAACCCCACTTGAGACAAGAAGTTACTAAGAAAATTCAGGTGCATGACAATTAACTAACAGGATGAGATTGGAAAAGGAAAAAAAAAGGACTATCAATGTACATAAAACACAGCCAAGGTGAAGTCATGAAATTCTCAACAAGAACAATGATAATTTCCGAGCTTGTCTGAAATGTGTGTAATGGGAAGTTCAAGCTTTTGAGATTTTGCAAGAAGTGCATGACATGTCATGCAAGCTTCTTGCAATTTGCAGTTCTCCACCAAGCCATGCATATATTTCTTCTACATATAAGTGCAAAACAGAGTGCAAAAATAAACACATTTGCAATTCATTATATGCAAAAAAACAAATGGATACAGGACTCAGAGAAAGAAGCTGACCTTCTCAATGTTTTCTCTGATGGCATACTTGCAAGCTCGCTGGGAAATTTCTGTAATATCTGCACCACTAAATCCATGAGTGTACTTGGCAAGAGCCCTCAGATCAACATCTTTAGACACTGGGGACTTCCTCAGGCAAGCCTTGAATATTTGGTAACGAGAGGCTTCATCAGGCAGAGGAATATAAATTAACTGGTCCAGACGACCTGGCCTAAGCAATGCTGGATCTATGATGTCAGGCCTATTAGTTGCTCCAATAATAAATACAGTTTTCTTGGCATTCATGCCATCCATCTCCGTAAGGAGCTGATTAAGAACCCTGTCAGCAGCACCTCCTGCATCACCAACACTGCTTCCTCTCTGCAACAGAAAGTAAATAGTAATTATGTAAATAGAACAAGCAATGAGAAGAAAATCAGGGGAAAAATAAGTGACCTGCAAAAGTATGACCAACCTGAGTTGCAATGGAGTCAAGCTCATCGAAAAAGAGGACACATGGTGCAGATTGACGAGCCTTGTCAAAGATTTCACGTACATTTGCCTCACTCTCACCAAACCACATGGTAAGAAGTTCAGGACCCTTGACACTGATAAAGTTTGCTTGGCATTCATTAGCAATTGCCTTAGCCAACAAGGTCTTCCCACAACCTGGAGGTCCATAGAACAACACTCCCTTGGAGGGAGACATTCCAAACTTCTCAAACTTCTCAGGATGCTCAACTGGATATTGAACAGTCTATATGCATAGAACACGAGAATAGGAAGGTTAGTCGGCAACTCTGAAGCTTTCAGGGAAAAGAAAAAGGAAAAATTACCACAAATCACTACCTCTTGCAGCTCCCTCTTGACATTCTCAAGCCCACCAATGTCATCCCAAGAAACATTGGGCACTTCAACAACCTATACACCAATCATCAAATTAGGTTGAGAAATATATTAAGTTTAAAAACAGTCAATCTTTCAACCAAGGAAAGATTTTTCGACTATTTAGCGCAAAAGTTGGGGGAACTAGAAGCATGTCACTTACAGTTTCACGAAGTGCGGATGGATTGCTGGTTCCAAGAGCGGTCTTAAAATGCTCATTAGTAACTGCCATAGAGTTGAGAATCTCAGCATCTATAGATTCATCCTCCAGATCAATGATGTCCATCTTTTCACGTATGCACTGAAGGGCAGCTTCAGTACAAAGAGCAGCCAGATCAGCACCAACATACCCATGAGTGTCTTTAGCAATTCTTTCCAAATCGACCTACAAGGTATGAACAATTCATCCATTTAAAATTTTTCTGAAATGCATGAAGAATCAAAATTGTGTTTGTTTTTATTTTGTTATGGGGGGAGGCAGGGGAGAAAAGAAAAGGATTATGGTCAGAAGGACAATGATCAAAGATTTAATTACATCTTCTGCTAGCTTCATGTTCTTTGTATGAATACGAAGGACCTCCAAACGTCCAACTTCATCAGGCACACCAATGTCAATTTCCCTGTCAAATCTTCCGAACCTCCTAAGAGCTGGATCAATACTATTTGGCCGATTAGTAGCCCCAATAACAATTACATGTGCACGGGATTTCAACCCATCCATTAATGTCAGGAGCTGAGAAACAATGCGCCTTTCAACTTCTCCATGAGTTTTTTCTCGTTTAGGAGCGATTGAATCAATCTCATCAATAAAAATGATTGATGGTGCATTCTTCTCTGCTTCTTCAAAAGCCTTCCTCAGATTGCTCTCACTTTCACCAGCTAGTTTTGACATGATCTCCGGGCCATTGATGCAGAAGAAAAAAGCACCTGTCTCATTTGCAACTGCTCTGGCTATCAGTGTCTTTCCAGAACCAGGTGGTCCATACAGTAGTATACCTTTTGGTGGCTTGACACCAATAGTCTTGAATAGCTGGGGGTGTCTTAAAGGAAGTTCTACTAGTTCTCTAATCTGAGCCATTTGTTTTCGTACTCCACCCACATCATCATACCCCACCTCATCCAGTCTATCTTCATCCTCCCTTTTCAGAGGCTCCCCCTCACAGAAGATCTCTGTGTCTGGAGCAACAACACAGTATTCAGGAGGATCCGTTTCAATCACCTTGAATTCAACACTCCTCATCCCTCCCCTAACAAGGAAAAGATCCCCTTTCCTTACAGGACGATATGACTCAAGGAAATATGCTGCAAAAGATCCAGGAAATGAAAGAATTATGATTTGAAATTAGAAAGTACATAACAGCATGTTTTGCATGCAAAACATGCTCAACAAGTGAATCCAGAATACCTTCAAAATAAAAGTTCTTATCAAAAACAAACATAGCCAATAGGATCTTTTCATGCCAAACAACTAGCATGACAAGATATTACAACTTCTCAACAGGACTAGCACTAGAAACTCAAAAACCACAACAACATTACAAATGTCATTAAGCATTCAATTCAGCATAGGATAAAGCAAACTATTTGTTGAACCATACAAAATCATCATGAAACCAAAACAATAAATTGGCAATAGATTCAAAATTCCCTTAAAATTATTTTGCTAAAATATTAATTATCCAGAACAACAAAGGCCAATTGCAGGAGAACCTGAAACACCATGAGCCATCCATAAGATTTGATAAGTAAGATGAATTCCTACGGGTCTTTTTCTCTCTCTTTTTTTTTTTTGAATTCCTACGGGTCTTTTTCTCTCTCTTTTTTTTTTTTTTTTTTTTTTTCTGTTTTAATTTTAGTTGTTAATCCCCAAAACCATATCTATGTTGCTACAAAGCCCTTGGGAGAAGGAATAGTCAAGCATTGTCCTAAGTTTTAATATTAATTCAAGCTTGAACTTGACCTGAGCAACATTTGAACTTTAACCATGCTTGACACAAGCTTGAATTGATTTCAGCTTCATTCATGGTTGTCAATCAAGTAAGGCTAGCGTCTATGTCAGTTTGAAAATAAGCTCAAATGAGACTCAATGAAATAACAAATGAGCAACACTTAATCTCAAATTTCAGGTGCAAATATAATTTCAAGCCGAGCCTGATCAGACCTAGGCTCAGTCAGAAGATTGGCTCAACTATATCACTGGCCTGACCTCGACCATTCTATGATTGAACTGGCATGCTTGGTCCAAGTCCAACCAAGATGTGGTAGAGCCTGGGCTACGCCAAATATCAAAGCAAGCAAAAATTGAACATCAATAGCATACACATATCATACTACATACGATCAGAACTAATTAATGACCTCAGAAAAATCACAAAACCAAGCCCAAGTAGAACTTCAGTCAGGCACCACATTAGGCATCAAACCTCAGCAGAAAAGGCCCACCTTGTTTTATATTATATATTCTCAAAGCTAAGTTACCGCAGTCACAAAACTATAGAATCAAGCCGAACTATAGTTTTACTTAGGCATAATATGCAGGGCAAATTCAGCATAACAGAAAATGTATGAAAACCCAAATTACTTAATACATAAGCTGACTAAAGCAATACACAAGTTACAAATAGGTGTGGATATTCAATTGCTACAAAATGGCAAGACTTAGGCTGCAGGCAGCAGAGGAGATTTCCCAAGTGGCAACAGCTTAAATTATGAAGAAAAGCTGATACTCATAAAGCAACAATTAAAATTTCCAGTTGGCTGCATAAGTCTACTGAGCAGATGAACCAATTAGGTCGGTAGCGGATAACACAGAAAAACCAACAGAAGCAGTCCTAAGATTGATATATTAGATGTTTCAACATGGAATGGGCAGCCAACCAGGTGTCCTTGTAGCCCTGCTACTCAACTAAAAAACCAACAGAAGCAGTCCTAAGATTGATATATTAGATGTTTCAACATGGAATGGGAAGCCAACCAGGTGTCCTAGTAGCCCTGCTACTCAACCATATGAAAGGATGTGGTACATAAAGACAAATATGACAACATCACAGAAAAGAAAAATATGGTCAAGCACGTAGGATGGAAATGCAAACAGAGAGTTTCTATGATAATGCATGCTTATAAAGATATGCCAGAGCAATATACCATTTACAAGGAGCGTCATAGCACCACAATTATTGAATCGAAGTGTCAAACCTCATCCTACAAAATCTCCGTTCAAAATTTGGAACTTCAAAAAATCAATGTGAACACAGCAAATTACATCATTGTAGTTCAAAAACGAAGACAAGTTCATAGGCTTGACAAGTATGCATGTTAAACATGCAGGTGTGAGTAGCACTTTTTCTCAAGATCGCCTAAGAAGCAAATTCTTAGGTCAGTCATGAATTTTTGGTAACGGATGCAAACGTTAAGTGAGACAACACCAAACAACCTCGCCAAGGCCAAAAAAATTAACCTGAGTGTGGAAAGAAGATCAGGGAAAAGCAGTTCTCCATTATTCCAGCTAATTCATCAAACTAAATGCCTTTCCAACCAGGTGAGCTCATATAGATAAGTACAGGTTCATGAACATGTGTTCAGGGGAGAACAATTTTGCCTCACACACACACACACACAAAAAAAAAAAAAAAAAAAAAAGGAAAAAAATGAGGAGCTTCTTACTGATAGAGCACCCTTGGGATAATCAGAAACTTTGACAGACTCTGGACAACCTAAAATAATTTTTAGTTCCTATTACACAATAGGACCTTTAGGTCACAATGGCCCAAGCTACAAGTAGTGATACCAAATTAAAAAGAGCTCCATGCAACAGATCAAACCCTAAAAGAAAGCCCTAGCATTAACTAAACATAAAAAAGTATTTAGTTGGGATAGAAAAAAGAGGGGATAAAACAAAAAAGAGTTCACTAGTAAAGAGGCACTGCTCATCCATGAAAGGCACATCTTTAGTGGCTTAGCCCAAGCTTTAGTGCTGCCTCATACAAATGATCATGAAACCAAGTTAGGGTGTCTTCATTGAATTTTCTTCTCTATTTATATGTGAAGATATGGAGACGCATTGTCACACTCTTAAAGAAAACACTACGAAGGATGTATAACAATTCCGACATAGAAGTATGTTAGTTTTATCACCTATAATCAAGGATTGCCGACTCAAAACTGGGCCTCGTGCCGATTGGCCGACGGTATGAGTCGGTATGCCTCCGTACTAGATTCTAATCGACACGGAAATAGAGGATGATCCGGAGAGGAAATGAGAGAGGAAGAGAGATGTGGGGAGGGAGAGAGGGGGGGAGGGAAGGAAGGCCAATGGAGATACCGGCGGTAACCACTAGAGGGCCACGGAGGCTGCCAAAGGGCTACCGAGGCCTCTCAGTCTCCGCTATCCTCCACAAGAGAAAATGAGAAGAGAGAGATAGAGAGAGGGGAAGGGAGGGGAGAGGAGGGAGCGAAAGATGGCGGAGCCGGACGGCCCAAAACACCACCACGACAGCTATAGGTTCGAAACAAGAACAAAGCCCCTATTTTGTCGAATTTTTTAAAACATCCAATATACATAAAAAAACTTCATTGCCAACTTCACTGTGTATCGGATTTTTTTATTCGAAACAAGAACAAAGCCCCTATTTTGTCGAATTTTTTAAAACATCCAATATACATAAAAAACTCATTGCCAACTTCACTGTGTATCAGAATTTTTAAAAAAGTCTGATGAAATAAGAGCTTCGCCCCTATTCGGAACCCACAGCTGCCGCGAAAGTATTTTGGGCCATTTGGCAGCCACGACAGCCTCCCCACCACCTCCCCCCCCCTCTCTCTCTCCTTGCATCTCACAGAGACCCGAAGACTCACCGGCACTCCGACGGCCTCGGTGGGCTACCCGCCAGCCTTTTCCTTTTTTTCCTCCCCTCTTCTCTCTCTTCCTCTCTTTTCTTCTCCCTTGCTCCATCTTCACCGATGTTCCAAATTAGACATTTGAATCGCACTGGTTAGCCGCCAGTACAGTTCGAACTGTCCAGTTTAGGGCGGTTCAATGAACCATACCTACAATACTCAAGAAATAAGTGACTGTATTAATGATTTGTCTTCCTTTGCTTTATCCAATTCATTTTATTTAATTCAAGGTCTTCTGAGAAAACTCCTCTTACAGATCAGAGACTTCATCAATGCAGCAATATTTGAAAAAAAAATAAAAAACTTGAAGAAAAAAATCTCCACGCAGAGTTTTATTTTATGAATTCACATACCAAATAATTCCAATCTCAAATATTCATGAACTCATTCACATAATTTAAATTGAATCAATATGTCTCATTTCTACATTTGGTAGAGATAAATGAGAATTGGATGTTTTGACCAACCAAAATGCTGCAGCACCAATTTATCATCCAGTGCTGGCATGCATCTGTCGTACAGGACCAATATCATCACTAGGTATGAGTCAGCATGCCTCTCAAATATGTTTTTAGAAATTTAATAAAAAGGAATCTTAAATACTTTTTTCTTTATTTCAGCACAATGTGGTGCAGGTACCAACACAAAACAGCATAATGTAGCATGTAACATCTCAGTCTGTGGATTTTTATTAAATCCTTCATATGCAATAACAGATAAGTTCAACTAACTATCCCACAGTTTAGTTATTGAAAAATCCTTTACTTGGAAGTTAAACTCAAGACATTAATAGAAGTGCCAAACTTGACATCCAACAGCAATATAATTGTAGGTTGATGATTTGAAGTGTACAAAGTGTGACCATATCGAACCATTCAAGAAACTAGAAAGTTTGAAATATTTCAATTGGCAAGTCTGGCATTGATAGGAATGAAATAAAGCAATTACACCCATATGCATAGAACACTTAAAATGGCCTTCAAGATAATTTACATGATTACACATCAAAAAGAATCACATCAACATCAACAGTTTGTTAATTTATTATGGTATATAGATTTACAAGCCTAGTTTGGAAAATCTGATAATGAAAGAAGACAAATGCCACAGGCACATAATAAAACTAAATTATGTAGAAAAATCACTAAATGGCAAAGTATCAAGAATAAGGGGGAAAATGATCCAATCTGATGATATATAACAATCACCTTCAATCAGTTAAGGTCAGGTTGTTGGCAGTAGAATAGTTTTGCCAAAAAAAAAGTTTTGGGGGCGGGGATGTTGGGTTGTGGTGGGGTTCTGACTTACTGGAAAAATAACATGAATTGATTGACAATAGTAAGAACCCTTACTAATTTGCCACACAAATTAAAACAACCATTTCTAGGATGTTTCAATCCACCTATAAAAGATGAACAGCTCATAACTCAAAATACGACATTCGTTCATAAGTTATCATGATTGCAAAATTGTATGCAAGAATAGCATTAGTATCACAATAGATATTTCCAACCATGAATATCAAATTTGAAACCCAACATATCAATGTTCGAAAAAAATGGCTGCCTTCACCATCTAGGTGCCCGCATTAATGTTGCCATGTATATTTCCCAAGCTAACAACATCTTACCTAAGCAGTTATATTTCTTTTTCTCCTTTTTTTTTTTATTTGATTCTCATATTTATTAGGTCTTTTTTTTGGGGCCACCATGACATCTAGGGACCACCCATACAATAGGCAGCCTCCTTGCCATCCATCAATCACTTACACTCGTCATTGATATTGCAGCCATACATTCTTCTATGGACCCTTCAATTGAAAGTTTCAAAAACTTGTTGCTGAACACTTGACAAATCAGGAAGCAGCAATATTAATAACTATAGACATTTCTAAAACAAAATTTAATTGGAGCTCATGAATAAGGATCTCAAATATCACTGACCATAAATCCATGGAAAGTATGCTTCATAATCATCAATTTTCTTGTTAACTTCAAGTATTACATCTCATTCTTCTCAAGCATTCAATGGACTAGGACAATATTAGAAGCAATCTAAAGTAGGGCAAATTGTCATCTATAAGAGACATATACTAAACATTCTATCTAATTTTCTTGCAGCTTAATTTAAGCTCAATTACTACTACCCAAACTGAAAAGGTGAGATTGTCCAACTCTCATTGAAATACTATGTGGTCACTTGCGAAAATGCTATATGGAGACAACCCACCATACAGAGAATGGACAAATAAATTCACACTAATCAAAAAATCCACCACAGCAACTTTAACCTATTCCCTTTAGGTTTGAAGACTCGGTCTCTATTTCTTTCCAGATGAGCAATATGAGTTCCAAAATCATTAGTTCCACTAATTTTCAGTTGTTTAAAGTCTAGGTTCATACCAGAAAATGTCAGGTATAGGAAAAACCAAAATCAATAGATACAGATGAAATAAATCAACATGGATAAATGATGCATGCATTTAATGTGTATTTTATTATTTAAGACTTTTGGATATGTCATTTGTTTGGTTGACGGATATGTCATTTCAATGGTTACATATTGCAGCATCAAAGGAGTTTGTTTTAAAAACTAAAATTTTAACAAATGTACAGACTACAGAGTGTGCATACTGGTTTATTGTTCACTGGCACTATGATGTCTAAGCATAAAAATTCTTCTAATATGGCAGCACATATGCGAAAATTTATTTTCATCCAATCTATTGGAAATCTAACATCGCAATAATCCCAAATTTCTGACAACATCCAAAATCTGATTCTAAGTTCAAGAAGGTGTTTCCAATATTTAAAGAAATAAAGAAATGACAAAAGATTAGCATAAGAGTCTTATATTTAACATATTTGACCCAACAAGTTCGTTTCAGCTGAAATTATTACACCAAAGTGTTGAATTATTTCTGACTAAAACCAAAACATATTAGCTTCAGTTTTTAAACTATCAGTGAAGCCTTCTGTCTATGATTTTGATAAACCTAAAACTGCACCTATATGCCTTTTATGAATATCAGATTGATTTCAGAATATGAAGGATCATGTGATATTATATTACAAATAATCCAACTGGACAAACAAGACATAAATCAGATATATTTCTGAATGATAAAATTTTAAGTTAACATTACTTATTTCAAATTGATGCAAGTAGAGTGCATTTGGAAAAAAAAATGATGCATAAAGCAGTTCTTATGTTGCTAGGAAATTCTTTCTTCCATAAATACAAGGCATTGGCTACAATGCTCTTTTAATAATATTTTCTTATAAAGGGCATTTAAGACATTACGTACCATCTTTTTTTATATTTTATTATTTTTTCTAAAAATAATATTTTATTGTTTTTAATCTCTCTTTTTCTTTGTAGCTTCTCCTCGCCGCTGCCCGCCTCCCCCCACTCACTGTCACAACCACCCCCTTTCCTCCTCCGCCTATCTCTCCGACGCTCGAGCCCACCGCCGCATGCTGCCCCCCATCGTCGTCTTCCTCCGCCCATCTCTCCACTGCTTGGGACCACTGCCGCAACCACACCCTTTCCTCCTCTTTTGCCTACCTCTTTACCGATCAAGCCCGCTACTCGCCTTTGGACCGCCACTCTCTCCCCACCGCCGCTCGCCTCCCCACCATTACCGTTCACTTCCCCACCTTCTTTCCCTTTCTGTTGCTTAGGCCCGCCGGCCCTTCCTCCTCCGCCTCCACCACTCGCCTTCTCACAGCCACATGCCACCCTCCTTCCTCCTTCTCTGCTGCTAAGACCCACCGGTTGCCTCCTCACTGCCACAAGCCGACCCCCGGTGGGAAGGGGCGGTGCTCTATTGGGAAGAGGGAAGGAGAAGGGATCGAGGTGGTGGGGGGAAGGAGCACAACTTCCAAAACACCCCACCAATTTTTTGGTTTCCGGATTGCATTTGAAATTTAAGTTATTTACTGCACCAGCCACGCATATGGCAGTTAAAATTGGTTGCTGATAAATAGATCAATACCATCCATCTAAAAACGGACAGCTAGAAAAAAGCCAATAGTAAAATAACTAAAAGAGGCTTTGGAGTACCGTAGCAAAACCCTAAATACAATAATATAAATTTCTGTTCAAAGCATAAGTCATTCAAGACTACAATAGTACCATAGGAGTTACCTTCAAAGATTACCTAGGACAACTAGGCAAGTTCTTTGCTCAAAAATTAATGACCATTTTAGTGACTGAGAAATAAATTTAGCCATAGAACATCAAAGCCACAACAAGGAGACGGTAATAAAAGGATCCACAAGCCAGTTTAAAGAAAAATCATGAACCTGGACACAATAGACACAAGAAGCTATGCCATATATTCCACAAACTATAGCGGTGGCATTAGATGGAATGGAAGTAGAATACTCACGCTTCAGATATGCATCAAATAAGTTCCCAGTAACTCCTTCTATAGTATCATCGATAGGCAATATATGCACGCGCTTCCCATACTTAACATCCTGGCACTGATGAACTGAAACCACATCTCCAAGCCTAACTCTGAGATTAGACCGAACAACCTTATTCATCCTAATCCTGGGCTCCTCACATGTGTCATCAGCAAGAACAATGCAAATAGTGTCCCTCCGTTTCTTCCCCTGCAATTACCAACCAAGAAAAACAGATGATATATTCAAGATAGAGAACAAGTTAACAATCCAATGTGCAAACGAAAACCATAAAATTGAACTTAAAGACAGAGATCAAACAAACGAATAACAAGTATTCGTCTAGCCACATCGAATCCAGATTCTGTAAATCCTCCTAGAAAACATGGCAAAAACCATTTTTTTCACAAAACTTCAAAACTCATGCCCAGTTATATTGAAAAACCGTGAAAGCTGACACCCAACAAATAAAATAGGAGATAAAACCTAATAGAACCCTAACTTTCCTAATCCCCCACAGATTTAATTCTCAATCCCATCAAGAAGTAGAAAACAAACAATTACAAGAGAACGATCGTGACCTTCAAGAGGATGGTATCTCCACGGAACAGCTGCAACTTCTCCATCGTCTCCGGATTCATCGACACCACCGAATTGTCATCGTTGATCGCCTCGTCGACGATCAACCGGTTCGGCGCCTTCTTCCGCACGAGAATCGCCGTGCTAAAATC
The DNA here is from genome assembly GCA_006176705.1 of Cocos nucifera. NCBI lineage: Eukaryota > Viridiplantae > Streptophyta > Magnoliopsida > Arecales > Arecaceae > Cocos > Cocos nucifera. Next base: position 384,330 of record QRFJ01000725.1, on the reverse strand, counting down.
CTTCTTCGGCCCCTTCCTGCATCAATTTTCACCCAAGAAAATCCAAAAAAGAAAAGAAAAATCCATCAAAACCCCAGAATTCAGATCCAAGAAACCACAAAAAACCATTGGAAGGAGAGAAATTTACTGATCGGAAGAGGAGGAGGCCTCGCCCTTGCTTGCCATAGGAGCTCGATTTGAGAACCGGGATCCAAATACAAATCGCCGAACGACTTGAAGGGAGGGAACAGAAAAACCTTAGCGAACGAGCCAAAACGTGAGAGAGGACGGTATATTTATAGCTCCCAGAGAGTTGCGACTCCAAGCCGAGCTAGGAGTATGGCTGGAATCCGTGCCCATTAAGGAATGGCCTTTTTTTTTTAAATAAAATTCGCATAAAGTCTATTGTGGGATAAAAAACATCCACCGTCCGTCCTTTCCACGTCAGTCCGCATCGGAAGTCTTATTTGCGGACTTCTCCTCTTTGGTGAGGTTAGGTGCGGCTTCGTCGCGGAGATGTGGAAGAATCACGGCCATTGGATGCGTCTGACAGGATCCAAAAGTGTTTAAATCTAGGAGGGTCCTCCGAACTCTCTCGTTAATAGCAAATGGATGCCCATCGGCATCAACAGGTCACGGTCTTTGGTCCTACGGGCTGGGACGAGGCTCCACAGGAAGCCAGCTCCGAGGGGAAAATAAATCCTAATATTCGCTAATAGCATTGCTCACTATTGGATTTGGAACAACCATTTCATGTGTGTGAGCCCATTGCATATGCTTCACATGGAGTTCTTAATTTCTTATATCTCTCCAACATAAAGGGCATATTGTAATAATAGAGAAAAAATGACAGATAATAATCATGATAGCTTGATGCCCATGCATTGGAAAAAGTTGGTTGATTTATAAATAACTAGTCGACTAGGACGTGTGATTTACATGTGCTTGAAGCTATTGAACTATTGGATCATCTTGCGTTTGATAGCCTTCTAGTCTAGTATAACTATAAAATTTGACTCCCTGCACTAACAAGTTAGATTAAACATGTACTAATACTATTAACAAGAGGATAGATATCAATTGTATGAATAATAAAAAAAGAAAATTAATCTAATTGGAGCATAGCAACCATCCGTACTATCATGCATATGCATTAAATATGTTGTGCTTGTTGGTATAACATCAACATCATGATGTATTATATATTATATGGAGATAGGCAAGAAGGTATCTGCCCCTTTCAAGTCCAAATTCAATGATAGAGAATCTAAGTTATCCATGCTGTTAGCCATGAATCTACATAATTAGAAATGCCTAGGATTCAAATATAACATAGTCTTCGACCCATGTGTCATGTAGATAAAGATAGATAGATAGATAGATAGATAGATAGAGAGAGAGAGAGAGAGAGAGAGAGAGAGAGAGAGAGAGAGAGAGAGAGATGGTAGTATTATACTAGTATGCTAAAATAGATATTAGAATATTTAAATTATAAATCTACCTCATTAATCTTGATCTACATATAGTATAAATTATGCAAATTTAAATCAATAAATTACAATACTTAGTCGCTTAGATTATAGAAAAATAGGTCTCACTTAGCTGTTCATTTTCGTACCCACTCAATGCATA
>QRFJ01000725.1:215219-375219 GCA_006176705.1 Cocos nucifera | reverse complement strand
CATACCAAGCATCTGATCATAGACTCATCATCTATGGATATGATCGAGCCCTCAAGGGTAAGCTAGGATCTAATGTCTATCATACGATCATAAAAATTATAGTTATAGCTATTCTAAGTTTGTACTGAAAATCAAAATATCAATAAAAAATAGTTAGAAAAATTTATATAAAGCTCCTAGCTCCCCACCATCCATTCTCCTAACCATCACTGATAGATCCGCTGGTAGTTCTTGATCCTACCAGAAAGCTAGCTACTTTTTACATCTCTCTGTAATTTGAGAATAATTAATAAAATTTTTTTTAAATAGTTAAAGAGTTAAATATGCTAAATAGAAATTACTTACCATCTGCTCCACATGGTGAGTAAACAGCCTCGAATCCCCATAATGCGAGATGGCCTGTCTCATTCGATTTGCGGCATTTTGGGCACATTAGTCTTGTATAGTTAACAGTTAAATTAGTAAGTAACTAACTTAATTTTAAAATATATGATTCAATTATTAAACTATAAAGAAAAAAGAAAGTTTGGATGCTTAACCTAATATATCGAGTCCTCGTACATGCGGCATATGACAGCCCAATTCTTGATACTAATGCTGTCATATGGCCACTGTCGTGCTGCCTCTACCCCCTGGTCATGCATTACAATATACCAATGATGATAAATATGATGCCGGTACTCTTTGAAATGCGAGCATAGATGATTATCCATAGCTCGCTGCAATGCGGTGGTGCTCAAAATCAATAATATCAAATATAGCCTAGCAATAAGAAATATTATAAAAATACAATACTAATTAAATATTTGAATAAATATTATTTTATCTATAAATAGCTATAAAAGATCTTTCTCTGAGCCCGTGTAACCTGACGCCAATCGAAAAGCATCGTCAGGGCAAAGCTCCGGTATATGATGCTTAGCTCATCTGCCATGACTCGCACCATCCCTTAATAGGTCTGGTGTAGTCTGGTAGAATCTTGATGTAGAGATGCTGTCTTTCGTGCTCGCATCTCGAACGCTTAAGGGAGAAGTTCTTCAATGGACCTCGCCCCCACCTCACCACAGACAGAGAATGGCTTGAAACAATAATGAATAAATTATTAGTATGATAGCTATTTATAAACCTAACATGTATAATTAAAATTAAATTTATTATTAAAAAATATTAAAATATCACTAGGATTCGTCCCACTCGAATCCATCTCTATAGGGCCCTCCGGCGAGTTCGATGGTGCGGCAATGGAAATAGAAAAAGGCTCATCCTTAAGGGTAGACTGAAAACTCGAACATTATCATCTCCCTCCTAGCACCATACCTGCAATGCTTAAACTATGCATATAACTAACTTGACATATAAATAAATATAATAATAAATAATAATAGCAAAAAATATATAAATGCTAATAAATAGAATTGTATTGCATACCATTATTGCAAGAGAAGATTCAACAAAAAATATAGATCTACATATCAATATTCGTATCCTCCTCAATTTGTAGGTCCTCCTCTAAATTCCAACCTCGATCCGATCCGAATCATGACCCAGATCCTGGACTAGATCCAGGATTGAATCCCAGACCAGATTTCGATCTGGATTCCAAGTCGGATCCTAGACTAAATCCTGATCTAAATCTAACCTGGATCATGACCCATATCTCGAACCAATTCCCATACTGGGGATCTCGGACCAGATTTCAATTCAAATCCCAATCTAAATCCTGGATCGAATCTCAATCTCAATCCAACTCGGATCGTGATCCAGATCTTGATCCGAATCCTGACCTAGATCTTGGATCGGATCCTGATCTGGATTCTAGACCAGATAGTTTATATGCATTAAAAATTAAAAGATTCAGCTAATCCTAATTAAAATATTAAATCATAATCATAATAAAATATAGAGACTAAACAAGTAAAAATATTAAATTATAACAAGTAAAAGCATAAAATTATTTTTTAAAAAATAATAGCTTATCGATATTTTAAAAATCTAACTATTTTTATTACAAAAAATAATTTATTTTTAAATATTTTAAAATATTTTATTTGATTTTATTTATCAATCTATATTTTAATAGTTATTATTATTATTATAAATTATTAATTTTTTAAAAATATTTTTTTTATTTTTTCTTTCTTCTTCTGCAAGCCGTAACCCCTCCCAGGTCCCCCCACCATCCTTCGGCCATTACCACTGCCTGCCACCCCCTATGGCCTCCATTCGACTCGTCATCACCACCCCCCACCCCTCGTGGCCCCCACCCGGCCCATCACCACCGCCCCCTATCCCTTGCGGCGCCCCTCTGCCCCTTACCCCCCATGGCCCCCCATCTCCTGTGGTGCCCCTCCACCCCTACCCCCTGCAGCCTCCTACCTCCTACGGAGCCCCTTCGCCACCCACCCCTCGTGGCCCTCATCTGACTCATCACAACCACCACCCACCCCTGATGCCTCCCACTCGACCTATCACCACCGCCCTCCACCCCTAATGGCGCCCCTTATGGCCCCCACCTGGCCTGTCAACACCACCCCTATCCTCTGCGATGCCCCTCCATCCCATCCCGTAGGTCCGTGCCAGTCACCATCGTGACATCCTGGCCAAACAGCCACTCTTCCACCTCTGAATCCCTGCCTGGGCACCCACCCCTACCCCTATGCCCCTCCGCCTATCACTGGCCACCACACCCGCGCACAGAAAGACTGCAAAAAATTAATCTGGCGATCAGAGCTTACCTTTGATTCATGCATGGTAGAGGCAGCGATGGTAGCGGGAGACGTGATCGTCGACCGGTGGAAGCCCAGGAGGAGGGGGGAGAGAGGAGAGGAGATGGTTTCGAAGAGAGGCCGAGTGGATTTTGCAAGAAGAAAGAGATGTTAAAGGGATGAGCTTTTAAAGAGTCTTAGCGATGGATATTTAGCAATGGAATTTCTATCACTAAAAGCATTACTTATAATGAAAATTAAATTTTTCATCGCTAATAAATTCCATCAATTATTTTTCACTAAAAAAGTTTTCCTCTAAAAGAATAATAAAAATTCAAAAAACTTATTTATGATGAAATTTTATATTCCATCACTAATAATAATTATCTAAATAATTATTATTTAATTAAAATGATAGACAATCTATGATGAAACTTTTTATCATAAATAATTTATTATTTATGATGAAAATAATATTTACATCATAAATAATTAATTATTTATGATTATCTATGATAAAAATTTTTCATCATAAATAATTAATCTTAAATCAATAATTTTTTAAAAATTTAAAAGTTAATTTTTTATGATAAAATTTTTTTATCATAAATAATCAATTATTTACAACATAAATATAATTTTTGTCATAAATAATAAATTATTTATAATAAAAAAAATTTATTATAAATAATTATCCTTAAAATAATAATTTTAAAAAAATAAAAGAGTGGAGTATTTTGATGCGTCATGCATGGCCGATGTGACGGGATTGAGAGGCATGAGCACATCCATTGTTAGTTAGTTCGTAGGTAAATTAATATATTTTTTTAATTTTTAAAAATTAGTATTCTTTTAAAAAAATAATTTTTATATAAATTTTTTTTACATATTATATAATTTTAAAATTTAAAGTGCATCTTCACCGTTCATTATCTAAATAATTATTATTAGAGTATTATCATAAAAGACTGCCTCAATCTAGTAGCCTTAGCCATGTTGATTAATAAAACTCAACTTCGACGATCTTGAATGATCGCATAATGATCTGATAGATAGAGTTCATCGATAAATTTGAAAATTTGTAATGAAGATCTTGGTGATATTTATAGCCCACTATCAAAATTTTACTTCAATCGGATATAATTATCATGGTCAATTTAGTATGGGATGATTTAGACCATTAAATAAAAAATGAGTGATCAAAAGGGCAAATAGCATCTAATTATAAGATAATTTTTTTAGATAAATGATCTTTACTAATAGTTTGATCATTTGTATGGTGGTGATCATAAAAAGCAAACCATCATATATAAACTATCTAAACTTATATGTCTCTTGATACACATTTTTAAAGTCCTTAAGTAATTATATTTATACTTTTGTAAAATCTACTTAACGTAGATGATTCATATATGCAAAATTTAGATTTTACGATCACTACCATACAAATGATTAAAATAGTAGTAAAAATTATTTATTTAAAAAATTATTTTATAATCAGATATCGTTTGATCTTTTGATCACTCATTTTTATTTAAGAATCTAAATCATTCTATGCTAAATTGACAATGATAATGATGTTCGATTGAAGTAAAATTTTGATAGTATACTATAAATATCATAGAGATTATCATAGTAAGTTTTTGAATCTATCGATAGTCTCTATTTATCATATCATCATGTGATCATTTATGATCATCGAAATTAAATTTTATTGATTGACATAGCTAGAGCTATCGGATCAAGATGATCTTTTATGATGATACTCTAACGATAATTATTTAAATAATAAATAATAAAGATAAATTTTAAAATTTAAAATTATATAATATTTAAATAAATTTTATATAAAAATTATTTTTTTAAAAAAATAATTTTTAAAAAAATAGAAAAAAAAAATTTAATTTAATTGTGGGCTAACTAACCCATTGTGTTGGCCATGCATGGTGCATCTTTGATTGCTGCCTCCAAAAATAGTCCAAATAATCTATAATTTTATTAATTTTAAATTTTTAATTTAAGTACTAATTTAAGAATAATTATTTATGATGAAAATCTTGGTTGCATCATAAATAATTAATTATTTATGATAAAAATTTTTCATCATCAATAGTTTGCTTTTTATTTTTTTTAAATTATTGATTTAAGGATAGTTATTTACGACAAAAACTTAGTGTCACAGATAGTTAATTATTTATGACAAAATTCTTGATTGTGTCATAAATAATTAATTATTTATTATAAAAAAAATTTATTAAAAATAGTCCATCCTTTTATATTTTTTAAAATTATTGATTTAAGGATAGTTATTTGTAATAAAATTTTTTTATCATAAATAGTTGATTATTTATGATGAAAATATAGGTTGCATCATAAATAATTAATTATTTATGACTAAAATATTTCATCATAAATAGTCTGCCCTTTTATGTTTTTTTAAATTACTGATTTAAAGATAATTATTTATGATGAGAACTTTGCATCGTAAATAGTTGATTATTTATGATGAAAATCTAGGTTGCATTGTAAATAATTGATTATTTGCAACAAAAATTTTTCATCATAAATAGTCTGTTCTTTTACATTTTTTAAATTATTGATTTAAGGATAGTTATTTGCGATGGAAACTTTGTATTACAAATAGTTGATTATTTATGATGAAAATCTAGATTGCATCATAAATAATTAATTATTTATGATAGAAATTTTTCATTGCAAAATAGTCTGCTCTTTTTTTTTTTAATTATTGATTTGAGGATAGTTATTTATGATGAAAACTTTGCATCATAAATAGTTGATTATTTACAATAAAAATCTAGGTTGCATCAAAAATAATTAATTATTTTCAATAAATTTTTTTATCATAAATAGTTTGCCCTTTTATATTTTTTTAAATTACTAATTTAAGAATAGTTATTTATGATGGTAATTTTGCATCATAAATAGTTGATTATTTATGATAAAAATTATGATTGCATCAAAAATAACTGATTATTTATGATAAAAATTTTTCATCATAAATAGTCTACTATTTTATGTATTTTTAAATTATTGATTTAAGGATAGTTATTTATGATGAAAATTTTTATTGTAAATAGTTGATTATTTATGATGAAAATCTTTATTTTATCATAAATAATTAATTATTTATGATTAAAAATTTATGATAAAAATTATTTTTATCATAAATAATTTATTATTTATGATGAAAATAATTTTTTTATCATAAATACTATTATTTATAATAAAATTATTTTCATCATAAATAATTACATCATAAAAAATTAGTTTTCTTATAGTGCCATGATGCATTGAATTGAAAAATATATTTTATCAGTTGAATTTTTAGAACTTTTAGTTAAAATTTAAAATTCAAATTAAATATTATGAATAGATACAACTGTTTGAAAGTTATAAATGATTGCAACTATTTGATAGTTAAGTGCCTATCCATTTTTATAAATATTTAATCCTAATGATTAAGAAACAACAACAACACTATTCTTTCTACCATTCTTTGAATAATAAGAATCATCTCTAGTGGTGTTTGCTGCAGAAGGCATCGCTAGAGTTAAACAATTATGCATACTAGGATATTCTAGTGATTCATTGTTGCTACGTGCAAAGCATCGACGAATGTGGGCTTCATTATATCCTCAAAGCTCTCGCATACAATCCTATTGCACTATTGGTGGGGGTGAATAAAGTCTTAAGAACAGTGGCATTGCAGCACATCTTGAAGTTGTTTCTATATTGATCAATATTATTATTGTCATCAAGTACTATCAATTTTTAATATTTTTAAGGCTTTATTATTCCTGATGGAAATGGAGTCCCTTAAGGAGATGGTTGGTGATTTTGTTAAACTAGAGTGGTTCGATGGAGGCAATTTCATTCACTGGTAGAAGAAGATGCACTTCTTTCTCACCACGCTAAATGTCATCTATATCCTCGACACTTCAAAGCCTGAACCAAAGAAGGATGAGACCGATGCTGATGTTCGTGCAAAGCATAAGTGAAAAAATGATGACTATATTTGAAGAAGCCACATTCTAAATGGCATGTCTGATTTGCTATTTGATATGTACTAGAAAAAGCCAAGTGCAAAAGAACTATGAAAGAAATTAAAAGCATATTACATGAAAGAGGATGCAACCAGTAAGAAATTTTTGGTTAGCCATTTTAATAATTATAAGATGATTGATGGTAGGTCAGTAATAGAGCAACTTTATGAATTAGAGCACATCCTTAATAATTTTAAGAGTCATAACATGAATATGGATGATTGTATTACTGTGTCTTTCATTATTGACAAACTTCCTCTATCATGAAAAGACTTCAAGAAAAGTCTGAAACATAGAAAAGATGATGTCTCTTGAGGATCTTGCTAATACTCTCCGAGTTGAGGAGGAGTTTCGAATGTAGGATGATCAGAACAAAGAGTAAAATATTCTTACCTCTAAGATCGATGTGATGGAGGAAGGGCATGTGCAGTCTACTACCCAACCTGCAAAGAAGAAAGCCAAGCAATCCAATAATGGCAACTATAGCAAGAATGCTCAGAATAAGAAGAAAAAGGGTGTCTGCTATAATTGCAAGAAACCCTGGCACTATAAGTATGACTACATATTCTTGTTGAATAAGAAGAAGATTAATAACCAGACCAACCAGAACTAGAATCTTGTGGCGATGGTTTTTGAAATCAACATCATGAAAGATGATGGGGCTTGATGGATTGACTCGGGTACAACTTATCACGTGTGCATCAATAGAAACATGTTCAAAAACTTTCAGCCAGCAAAAGATGGGAGCATGATGTATATAGAAAATGCTTGTACTGCAGTAGTAAAAGGCAAAGGCACCATGCAACTCTAGTTCACTTCTGGAAGAATACTTACTTCGAATAATGTTTATTATATACCAGAAGTTAGAAAGAATCTCATGTCTGAGCAAGCATGGTTTCAAACTCTTGTTTGAGGCTGGCAAGTTTATACTCTCTAAGAGTAGTATATTTGTAGAGAAGGGCTATCTATATGAGGGGATGTTCAAGTTAAATATTAATAAAGTTGTTGTTGCTGCTTATATTGCTAAATCCTCTTCTAATTTATGGCACTATCGTTTAGGACATGTTAATTATAGGAAAATGCATGATATGTCTAGATTAGATTTAATTCCGCATTTTGATATCAACATTGATAAATATAGAATATGCATGCTTACAAAAATTATAAGAAAACTTTTTTCAAAAATAGATAAATATTCATAATTGCTTGAATTAGTGCATAGTGATGTATGTGACTTACATAATACTCCCACCATAGACGAAAAGAAATATTTTATAACTTTTATAGATAATTTTTTAAAATTCTGTTATATATATTTACTACATTCAAAAGATGAAATTTTGGAGAAATTTAAAATATATAAGTCCAAAGTAGAGAAACAATGTAAAGTATTTATTAAATATTTAAGAACAAATAGAGAAGGTAAATATTATGATTCTTCTTATTTAGAATCGATTGGAGTGGTATATGAAACAACTATACCATATACACCACAATAGAATGGTATTGCAGAATGAAAGAACAAATTCTTAATGGAAGTGGTAAATTTCATGCTTTCTAATTTTGGTCTGGGATAAGGCTTTTGGGGTGAAGCATTGTATACTACTTGTCATATATTAAATAGAGTTCCAACTAAAAGGAACAATAAGACCTATATGAACTCTAGAAAAATAGAAAGCCCAACCTAAGTTATCTTAAAGTTTGGGGCTAAAGGACCATCGTTCGGGTTCTTAAACCTAAATAAAAAAAGTTGGGAGAAAGAGGAATAGAGTGCATATTTTTAGGATATGCATATGGAAGTAAAGCATATCATTTTATGGTGATAGAACCAAATGACTCAATAAATATTGATATTATTATTGAGTCAAGAGATGTTATCTTCGATGAAAATCAATTTAGCAAAATTTCTAAACCCAATGTAGGGATTACACAAAGTATGGATCCAATTCCAAGAAAAGATTCTGCAAAAAATGATGATGAAAACCATGAGCCTAGGCCGAAAAGAGTTAGGAAAGCTAAAACTTATGGACCATATTTCTTTATATTTCTTATAGAAGGTACTAGAGAAGCTGTTGATAAACAAATCTCATATTGTTATAATATGGATGATGACCCTAAGATATATTTATCATATTGTTATAATATGGATGATGACCCTAAGATATATGAAGAAGCTTTAAAGTCTCATGATGCTGCTTTTTGGAAAGAAGCGATTAATGATGAAATAGATTCTATTATGAAAAATAATACATGAAAATTAGTATATCTTCCTCCTAACTGTAAATCCATCAGATGTAAATGGGTGTTTAGAAAGAAAATGAAAGCAGATGAAATAATCGATAAATTTAAAACTAGATTAGTAGCCAAAGGTTTCACACAAAAATAAGAACTTGATTATTTTGATACTTATGCTCCAGTAGCTAAAATCACTATAATTAGAGTGCTGATAGCACTGGCCTCTATCCATAACTTGATAATTCACCAAATGGATGTCAAAACAGCATTTTTAAATAGTGAATTGGAGGAAGAGATATATATAGAACAATCAGAAGGGTTTATTATTCTAGGTCAAGAGCATAAGGCTTGCAAACTTATTAAATTCTTATATAGATTAAAACAAGCTCCAAAATAGTAGCATCAAAAATTTGATCAAGTAGTACTTGCCAATGGTTTTAGTATCAATTAATCTGATAAGTGTGTCAATAGTAAATTTAGTAATGGCAAAGTGTTATTATATGTCTATATGTAGATGACATATTGATATTGGTACTAATTTAGAACAACTGGAAACTACCAAATGATTTTATCTAGTAGTTTTAATATGAAGGATATGGGTGTTGCAAATATTATTCTTGAAATAAGAATAATTAGAGATAGTGATGGTATAACTTTACTTTATCTCAATCTCATTATATAGAAAAGGTGCTAAAGAAACTTGATCATTTAAATTGTGCATTTGTATCAACACCATTTGATTTTAATATTAAGTTAGTACCAAATTTAGGCAGGCCTGTTGCACAAAGAATATGCTAGAGTTATTGGGTACTTAATGTATGCAATGACAAGTACTAGGCTTGATATTACATTTGCTGTTGGAAAATTAAGTAGATACACTAGAAATCCAAGTTATATTCATTGGCATGCAGTAAGAAGAGTTCTAATATATTTAAAAAAACCTATAGATTATAGCATTTGCTATAGTGGATATCTTTCAGTATTAGAAGAATATACATTTGCAAGCTGGATAACAAGTAGAGATGACCATGCATCTACAAGTGGTTGGGTCTTCTTGTTTGGTGGAGATGCAATTTCTTAGGGGTCTAAGAAACAAACATGGATTATAGATTCTATTATGGCAACTAAATTTGTTGCTTTAGGATCAGCAAGCAAAGAGGCTAAATGGTTATGAGATTTATTATATGAAATTTCATTATGGCCTAAACCTATGTCACCAATGTTAATTCAATGTGATAGTGAATCAACATTATCTAGAGCCTACAGTCAAGTATATAATGGAAAATCAAGGCATATTGGTTTAAAGCATAGTTATGTTAGACAATTGATCAGTGACAGTGTAATAACCATTGATTATGTTAGATCAAGTCAAAATTTGGCTGATTTGTTGATCAAAGGTCTAATAAAGGATTTGATCTATAAGACATCAAAGGGATGGGTCTCAAGCCTAAATTTAAAAAATCATCAATAATGAAAGCTCAACTCAATGCTTAATGTTACATTAAGTCTTGAGTTTAATGAGATAAAATACATTATATAATGATTGGAGCATTAATCATATTACATCCCAAGTAAAGCAAGTGCTCGGTACTCGTAATATAGAGAAAGGATAAGCTTTAAATTCTTAATAGGCTTATAGCAAGTAGCTATAGAAAGTACTTAGTAATGGGAGCACTAAAAGCCAACCTAAATGATGGGAAGTGCGGTCGCTTCTAGGAATTAAGGGCTTAGTTCTTACAGCACTTATGAATTGGATATAGACACATGATAGTGTCGGCAAGATGCTAAACATTAGCTGGTGCTAAAGTCTTATGTGTAAATATGTTTTGAAGTAGCCAATATAGAATTGATGGTTCAAAGTATGTCTACCATTCAATTCTGACTATTAAAAATATTTTTATTAAGTGGAGTTTCAATCGCAAGACACTTCCATTTATGCATAAGATTTCAGAATTGTCAAAGATCTTCAGATTTTAAAAATGATGGGGAAATGTTAAAAATTTATTTTCAAAATTTAAATATATATATATATATATATAGATATAGAATCTTGTGGGACCAAATTTTGTGGGACCGAATTGAAATAAAAACAAAATTCGTATAAGATGAATTTCATATAGGACTATCCTAAGAGTTATCCACAAAACATTAGTTCCATTAATGCTTGTCATTATAGCACCAAAATTAATATTAAACCTAATCCTACTATTGGTTGGAATAGTAGTGAGTCGGGTATCGATTTTCTAAAAAATTATAGGTTGAGTTGCATTCAATTTTAATTAAAAATAAAATTTTAAATTAATCTTTAAGCAAATAGATTAAAAAAATAATTTAGATCTAGCAAAATAAAATAAAAGAAAGCAAATACTAATTAATTAGGAGTTTCAAGAATCAATTAAAGATAAGAAGAGAAATTTGTCTAGGATTTTAGTTCCAACTTTTAGTATTCAAGTCTATAATTAATTCATGCAATCTTTTCGATATTCATTATCAACATACAATCTTATGAGATATCTGTTTTCTCGATCAAATTCTAACATAATCTATTCTATCGAGTATGAATTATATCCAATAAGATCATAGCCCATCTCACAGATATAGATTATTTAGATATTATAATAAAAAATATAAATATAAATTTAATTAAATCTTATAATTCATTTTAATTTGAGCATAGGCTGTATCTTTTCGTGATCACAATCTATCTTCTTAGTGATAAATTGTAAGAAAATAAATATTAAAGCATAATAAAAGAAGCATGTAAATGATAGATAAATAAATTTTATTGCTCAATAAAAAGATAAAATAAAAAAAATACAAACTCTCGTATTGAAGACTTTCCTTACTTCTTAGAGACATGAAACTTTAGCCCAACATGATATTGAATTCTCTTGCTTTTGAAAAAAAAAAAAGACAAAGAAGAGAAGAAAGAAGGGAAGGAGGCTGTTGCTTGGTGGAGAAGAGAGCTAAGAGGGTGGAGAAGGATGATGGGCTAATTCCCCCTAAAGGAGAGGAGTTAATTAGAGGAAAAAATTAGAATTTTAGAGTTCTTCTTAAAGTCTTATTTGGAGTTTGGATCGAATTCCATCATCCTATTGAATTCTTGATCATCAGATCATCATCGTATGCTTCAAAAACTACCAAAAACCATCGCCTGGCATCTAGATCAACATTGGATTGACTTTGAATCGTTGGATCAGTCCATTAGGTGATTATCGATCATTGGATCATGCTCAGAAGCTTGAAAGAACTTTGAATTCAGTCAGCTTTGTTCCTAACCATCCAATCTCGCTTGGGAATCAATTTTGGCCGTAGGATGGTGCAATGGAATATTGATCAAACCAGAATCAATCCTAGCCATCGGATTTTGATTTGGAGCTGCCTCATCCATCCGATAGCGCAATACTATGCTTATGGACTGTCATGGACCAAGCATATCATGATCTCCATCAAATCGCCGCATGCCATGTCTATCAAAATGATGACTTTACCCCTATGAGCCATGTGGTTAATTTTGTGGACCCTGTAAGGGTCTATGCCTACCATGTGGCATTGTGGTCCACTGTGAACTTGATGGGCTGAGGGCTTTGGGCCAATTCGCATGTGCACATACGGGCTGAGCTACATGCTGGGCTACGAGCTGGGTTGCTTATTTATTATTTTTATTTTTTTTAAGATTTAAAATTTTTGGCTTTCATTTCTTTTCATTTTAGCTTTGATTTGCTTCAATTTTTTTTTTGTTTTAACCTATAAATCAAGCTCTTTGCATTGATGAGGATCTTTCCTACAAAACATAAATAAAAATATCAATTTTTAAAATAAATATTAATTAATATATATTTTAATATTTTTTATTTATATATTTATGATATTTATCATCCATATTGGACATGGAGAATGAGTCTTACTAGTATATAAAGAACTTTTCATATTGAAATCTAGATTGGATGAATACTAGATAGGCTAGCCTAATACATGAGCTACTTATGTGATCTTAAATATTTAATGATCAAAAGATGGCACTTGGCACTTGGGCCACGATGCACCAGGCTGAAAAATATATTTTATTTATTGAATTTTTAGAATTTTTGTTTGAAATTTAAAATTTAAATTAAACATTATAAATAGATACAACTATTCAAAAGTTATAAATAATTGCAATTATTCGGTAGCTAAGTGCCTATCTATTTCTATAAATATTTAATCATATTGATTAGGAAACAACAACAACAACATTCTCTCTACCATTCTCTAAATAATAAGGATAGTCTCTAGTGGTATTTGTTGCAGGAGGCATCACTAGAGTTAAATAATTCTGTACACTGGGGTGTTCTAGTGGTTTGTTGTTACTACGTACAAAGCATCGATGAATGTAGGCTTCATTGTATCCTCAAGGCTCTCGTATACAATCATGTTGCACTACTGGTGGAAGCGAATAAAGCCTTAAGGACAGTGGCATTATAGTACACCTTGAAGCTATTTTCATATTGATCAATATTGCTATTGTCATCAACTACTATCAGTTTTTAACAAGGTATTCATTCAGAAGAACATCCTTATTATTCTAAATGACATGGTCACATTTCATTGGAGGTCAACTTATTGTAAAAGTGATCGAGCAATTTAAACTTTCTCCAACAATTTTTATTTCTAGTCTAAATAAATAGTAACTTTATTTCTAGTTTACATAGATCTAAATTTCTCACCTACATCTCAATAAAATAAATCTTGCCTGCTAGTACCCCTATGCCCATTAAATGGATGACCTAGAGGATCTTATGTGCTATCTTGAACAAACCATCCCAAGTATGATTTATTATTTTTCCATGTACTTTAGATCTTTTAAATAAGATGGTTTGATTTTCTATGATAAACTAAATGCATATCTTCCATGTTTTTTCATTGCTTATAGTAATGCTAATTTTGTAATCATCTTTTTAGGCTTCTCTAGCTTTGTTGCAACTCAAAATCTTGAAACATTATGTTAATCTCTTAGCTATCTCCATACACTTTGCCATCCATGTTCTTGAAAATTTAATATCAATAATTAGTGTATAGGATTTGGAAAAACAAATTACCATCGATAAGTATGAATATCAGTATATTACTGCAAGATCAAAAAAATCAAGAACTACATAAAAAACATTGAGAATCCTCTTTTTGGTGAATCATTGAGAATTCTTTTGAGTGCATAGTACATATGATAACCATTACATCAATCATAACATGAACATAATTTTATATGCCAGTAATAATACTTCAAAAAATTTCAAAAAATTTAACAAAGGTTGTGGATGATGACCATGATAATGGTGATGTTAGTATTGAAAGATGGCCCAGTAGATGATGGTATTGGTAGTGGAGAGAAAGTGCTAAGATACAACAAAGAAAGTATGAGATAGGGAAGACTCGGCCCCAGAGGTAGCAAAATATGACCCGACCTGCCAATCCGATCCATATTCAACCTACCATAAATAGGTTTGGATTTGACTTAAATGGGTTCAGGTCATAAATAGGTCAACTTGTTTAACCCATTTATTAAACAGATCGGATTTGAATTTAAATCTTTCAACCTACCCAACCTATTTAACCCATTTATGATTTTTATATAAAATTATTTGGGCCTATGGGCTTTTGATCTATAGTGATCCATGCGAGCTAGCGGTGTGGACTGTGGAGCCATGAGGGTGGGCTTCGCCAGGGTCAGAGGGAGAGGGGGGATGGTCGCGTGAAGTCGTAGGAGCGTGGGCTTCGTCGAGGCCGGAGGGGAAGCGGGCAGGGGTGGTTGCGTGGAGCTGCAAGGGGCATGGGGGCTTCGTTGAGATCAAAGAGGGAAGCGGGCAGGGGTGGTCGCATGGAGTTGCAAGGGGCATGGGGGCTTCGCCAAGACCAGAGGGAGAAGCCGATGGGAGGAGGTGTTGCATGGAGCCGTAGGGGGCATGCGGGTTTCATCAGGACCAGAGGGGGAAGCAAATGGGGGGGTTCACATGGAGTCGCAGGGAGCGTGTGGGTTTCGCTAGGATCGAAGGGAAGCGGGTGGGGGGGTTTGCATGGAGCTGCAGGGGGTGTGCACCGATGTGGGTTTTGCTAGGATCGGAGGGGAAGCGAGTGGGGGGGGGGTCACATGGAGCCGAAGGGGGCGTGCGGGTTTCGCTGGGGCTAGAGGGGAAGCAGGAGGTCAGATCTACCATCTGTGGTGTCGTGTGAGGGCAAAGGAGGGTCGGGTGGAGGGGCGAGCCACGAGTGTGCGGCGACACCGGCAAGGGCGGAGGGGCATGCGTGCGGAGGGGCATGCATGCGGTGAGGGCAAAGGGGTGGGCTACGGTCGGGCCAGCTGGCGAGTCGCAGAGATGGATGAGGGGTTGATTTTTATTTTTTTATTTTTTTAAATAGACTCATAAATATTTTTTTTTTAGTTAGTTATAAATATAAACAAGTTAAACGGGTTGGATCGGATAACCTGTTTATTAAATGGGTCAGGTTCAGATTTTAATATCTGAAAAGAATAAAGAATGAAGAGAAGAGGACTCCCAGCAGATTCGGATTTTAATTGGTAGCCTAAAATCAAAAAAGAAAAGAATGAAGAAGACTCCCAGCAGGAGTCTTCTTCCACTAATCTTGATAGAGAAGAGGTTGAATCCAAGAAGGATTCAGCCTCTTCTCTATCAAGATTAGTGGAAGAAGACCCTCCAATCTAGATAGAGGCATGACCCCCTCCAGGCCATCCATGATAAGCCCGACAATCTTCCCTCTTCTTGCTCCCTCTTTTCTCTTGTTGAAGTTGCGGCCTACCCTTATTGTGCTTGCTAGAAATTGAAGTCAAAGATGCCGCCGGAGCTAAGGTAAGGTCCTGATTCTCCTTCCTCTCCTTCTTTTCCTTCTTTTTGCAGCCTTGAGAGTCGTCGATAGTCATCGGATTCATCGAAAAACACCATAGAAGAATCCTCGATTTTCTTTTTGATTTCTTGCCGGTCGATCATGTCACCGACTGTTCTTTGCTTCATTGCCCACGACCGAACCTCTGACTATGCTGTCGCAACCTACCGGAGCATCACCCATGGACCACAGCCCCTCCCCTATTTCGATCAGAAAGAAAGAAGAAAAGAAAAGAAAAGAAAAGAAAAGGAAAGAAAAGGAAAAGAAAAGAAAAGAAAAAGAAAGAGAGAAAAAAAAATTCTCTCACCTCTCTCCCTCCTCTCTCTTTAACTGCACTATGGATCCTAGGATGAACCTGAGATGAAAACAACATGATCCAAAATTACTTTAAAATCCAAGTAGTTTATTGAATTTCAGTCCAATTCTTATCAGAAATTCATAGTATCTGATCATAGTTACCCCATATTGAGTTATCCTGACATGATCCCTGATTATTCTAAATATGATTGCCTCTTTTGACGGATACAAAGATTCTCTCTCCATTTTTTCTCTACTCATCTACTTTCTCTCTTTAGAGACTTTAATACCGAGTCATGTCTTCATCTTTTAGAGATCCATACTGATTTCGATAAGATGATCTCGAATCGATTTGGTATCCGAATGACCTATTGGATTGATCATCTGATCAATCATCTTTTTTATTATTATTTAATTTTATTAAATTTAATAAATAAAAATTAATTATAAATTAATATTTAAAATAGAATTATCTAATTTTTCTAAAGAAGTCTAAAGATGTAGGACGATCGAGGTAAATAAAATTTTATGCTCTTTTTTTAAAAAAAATTATCATATTTTTCATGCAAGTAAACTATTGTTGATGAATTCATATTTTTCATAAAATAAGGATGAGATGTGAAAATCATGTTTTATTATGATTATTATTTTTATGAATATATTTTAAGAAAATAGCATGTTTATAAACTATAAATTTAAATATTTTTTATCTAAATATATGTATATTTTTAATAAAAAAATATAAAAATCTTAAAGGCTTTCAGATAGCTATGTACGACCCTTACTAGCAAGTTATAGTAGCTTGATATATGGCCCTCACCAGCAAGTTACAGTAGCTCGACATATGGCTCTCACTAGCAGGTTATAGTAGCTCGATATATGATCCTTATCAATGGGTTATAATAGTTGATATGATATGATTATAGTCCTCTCACAGGTATATAGTGATCTTAGCATAAATATCTATAAGCAAGATTTTGAAACATGATATGAACACATGACAAGAATAATTTATGAATCATATTTATAAAATTTTATGATTTATGTATGCATGAATGATTTATGACTTATTTTATATTATGCTCTATGAAATATTTTATTTGTAATATCTATTATTTTTTAAATATTGCATTATCATGAAAAAACTTATGCTTGATCTGGTAAGGAAGCATAGATTTTATACTAAGCTAGCTAGTGTAGCTCATACCCTTTTTTTTTTTCTTTTATAAAGAATTAAGGTTAGGATCGATGAAGGATCTAGGCTTGATGATCTGCATAGTAATTTTGAAAATTTTGTAGTTGAACTTAGTTTATTGGATAATTATGAACTTGTAGTTGTCTATTTATGATTTTAATGCATAGATTTATTTTGATTATGGATTTAGATGCTCTAAACTAATTTTAGTTTATTTACTTGAAGAATAATGGAACTAAATTTTTATTTATATTTTAATTATGATGGATTTTAATTAATTATGATCGATAGGCTTCAGGTTATCGAGGGTGGTACCCCTCGATAACATGGCTGTATTACGTCCTGGATTTGGGGTATAATATTTTATGGTATTAGAGCAATAGATTTGATAATAGATGAAACTTAATATCTAGCTATATGTTTGATCATAGGTAGAACTTAAAAGTCTAGTAATGGATAAATAGATCTCGTTTAGTTAGATCATATTTAATTAAACAAGAATAGATAAAGTTTATTTAGAGTTTCTATTGCTCATTTAAGAAAGCTAATGCTAGTATTTTATAGGTGATGATGAGCGACGATGAGAATGAAATCTTAGCAAATATTACTACTAGAAGAAGAGAAGCAAGAAGGACTATGAGGGG
The DNA here is from genome assembly GCA_006176705.1 of Cocos nucifera. Classification (NCBI taxonomy): domain Eukaryota; kingdom Viridiplantae; phylum Streptophyta; class Magnoliopsida; order Arecales; family Arecaceae; genus Cocos; species Cocos nucifera. The sequence continues at coordinate 357,203 of QRFJ01000725.1, read as the reverse complement.
AGATGCCAATCAGCTGATTGAGCAGGCTCCTAATGTGTCAGTAACTAAGGCAGATATTATTGGAGTATACCAAGTAGTGTCTCAACTTATTCAATAATAATAACAAACATAAGCTGCTTCTCAACCTACGTCATCTTTAGAGACATATTATGAGAGGTTTAGAAGGCTTAACCCACCACTATTTGAAGGTGGACCTGACCCTCTGGTTGTGAAGATCTAGATTCAAAAAATAGAAATGATGTTTGATATACTGTAGTATCCTAAGGATGTGAAGGTTAAGCTAGTCATTCCCATGTTAAAAGGAAATGGTGAATTTTGGTGGATTGTAATGAAAACTGCATATAGAAATACCGATAATCAATTGGCATGGAAGGAGTTCAAAAAAATATTCTATGATCAATATTTTTTCAAGTCAATAAGATTAGTAAAAGAGTGAGTTCTTGGCTTTGAGGCAAAAAGATGACATGACGGTACTAAAATATGTAAATAAATTCAATGAGTTAGGTCAATTTTGCCCCTAGCTTATAAAGTCTGAAAGAAGCAAAGCAAATAAATTTGAGCCTGGTCTAAGACATAAAATTCGGTCTCATTTATCCTCTCACCTTTTTAACAATTACAAGAATGTGCTAGAATAAGCTTTGAAAGTTGAATCAGATATGAAAAGATTGGAATAAGAAAAGGAGGATAGAAAGAGATATAGACAAATAGAAACTCAGAGTGACCAACATAATAGAGAACAACTCTAGGAAGAAGAAGAGAGCAGAGACCTATGAGCATTGTGGTAAAAATCTTGGGGGATCTTATCTTAAAAAGCTTAGAGCATGTTATTAGTGTGGCACGTGGGGACATTTGGCACGAGAATGTCCTAATAAGAAAACAAATGATACTAAAATCTTTGGCTTAAGTAAATAGGGACAAAAATGAAATGCACGAATATCTATCTTGACTCTGCATAGTACTATGACAAGCAATGATGTAGCGACAGGTATGAGTCTAATCAAACTTAAGTAGATGCCTGCATGATTATTGATCATAGCTCTTCTCATTCTTTCCTAGTTTACTATTTCTTTGAATTGTATATATTATAATTTGAATGAGCCACTTCTATTATAAAGTTATTCATGGCGAACTTATAAAAAAAAAATGACTCAAGGGATAAAGCTAATTAATAGAAAATAGTTCATAATATGGGATCTAGAAAATGACTAATTAGATTAAAGTTGCATATCAAAAATATGGTAAAAGATAATTCTAAAAACTAAACATCCTTATTTATTTAAAAAAAATGAAGATACACCAAGTTTTGAGGATGAATTTTTTTTTAAAAGAGGGTAGAATGTAATGACCCAGCCCATCACTAAAATGGCCCAAATCCACCCAATTGGCACCCCCAAAAAAAAATAACGAAGAAGACTCCTAGGAGGAGTCTTCTTCCACCAATCTTGATGGAGAAGAGGTTGAATCTAGGGAGGATTTGGCCTCCCCTTCACTCTATAAAGAGGCATGAGCCCCCTCCAAGCCATCCATGATAAGCTCGGCCATCTTTCCTCTTCTTTCTTCCTCTTTTCTCTTGTTGAAGTTGTGGCCTACCCTTATTGTGCTTGCCAAAAATTGAAGCCGGAGATGCCATCGGAGCCAAGGTAAGGCCTCGATTCTCCTTTCTCTCCTTCTTTCCCTTCTTTCTACAGCCTTGAGTATCGCTGGTAGTTGTCGGATTCATCGAAAAACACCATAGAAGAATCCTCGATTTTCTTTTTGATTTCTTGTCGGTCGGTCATGTTGCCGACTGCTCTTTGCTCTGCTACCCACAATCAGACCTCCGACTACGCCGTCGCAATCCATCGGAGCATCAACCATGGACCACAGCCCCTCCTCTATTTTGACCAGAAAGAAAGAAGAAAAGAAAAGAAAAGAAAAAAAGAAAAGAAAAAGAAAGAAAGAGAAAAATGATTTTCTCTTATCTCTCTTTCTCTTTCTCTCTCTAGAGCCCAACTCTTTCTCTCTTTAACTGCACCACAGATCCTAGGATGAATCTAAGATAAAAACAATATAATCCAAAATTGCTTTGAAATCCATGCAATTTATTGAATCCCAGTCCAACCCTTGTTAGAAATTCATAATATCTGATCATAGTTAATCCATATTGAGTTATCCTGACATGATCCCTGATTATCCTGAACATGATTATTTCTTTTGATGGATACAAAGATTCTCTCTCCACTTTCTCTCTTTATTTTCTCTCTCTTCACCTACTTTCTCTCTCTAAAAATTTCAATACCAAGTCATGTCTTCATCTTTTAGGGACCCATATTGATTTCGATAAGCTGATCTCGAATTGATTTCGTGTCCGAATGACCTATTTGATTGATCACCTAATCAATCATCTCTTTTATTATTATTTAATTCTATTAAATTTAATAAATAAAAATTAATTATAAATTAATATTTAAAATAGGATTATCTAATTTTTCTAAAAAAGTCTAAAGATTTAGGACGATCGAGAAAAGTAGAATATTATGCTCCTTATTTTTTTTTAATTTATCATATTTTTCATGCAAATAAATTATTGTTGATGAATTCATATTTTTTATAAAATAAGGTCAGCATATGAAATGAGAAAATCATGTTTTATTATAATCATTGTTTCTATGAATATGATTTAAGAAAATAGCATGTTTATTAACCATGAATTTAAATATTTTTCCATATATATATATATATTTAAGAAAAGATATAAAGATTTTAAAGGCCCTTAGATAGCTATGTACGGCCCTCGTCAGCGGGTTATAGTAGCTTGGCATATGGCCCCCATTAGCATATTACAGTAGCTCGGCATATGGCCCTTACCAGCGGGTTATAGTAGCTCAGCATACATGAAGAAATTTCTAGTTCCTGCCATAGGATCGATCTGATCTGATCAGATCTTAAACAAAAAAAAAATTTAATTTTTTTTAAAGATCTGATCAAATCTAAGAGTTCTTAGATCTGATTAAATTAATCTGATCATAAAAATAAAAATTAAAATAAATCTGTAACATCATATGTTACCTGATAGGGTACATGATTTACCCATAGTGATGATCTATCGGTGATCCAAAGTTCTGACTCTAATCGCGCATGCGCCAAACCTTTACTAGAGTCCACTCAGGTCAGATTTGAATGCCCTCTCTTTCTGGATATAATATCAGAAAATTAGATCTAATGTCGATCTGCAGAGCCTTCAAACTGAATTTCGATGGTAGCACGTTTGTCTCTTAATCAACAATTGATTGCACAACTTTTGCAGAATCAGGGACCAACTCTTGCTCACTAATTTTGCCCAACTCCTTGGGCATGGAAAGAGGGAGAGGAGAAGTAGAGGAGGCATGGAGATAGATGGAGAGGCAGGGTTTTGGCATAGAACAATTAGGATGCAAAACCTTAGGGCACAAGACCCTTTTTATAAACACTGTGCAACCCTGGAGTTCTAGAACTTTAAGCAACTATTTTGCTTAAAGTAGGACTCCCTAAGCCTTTCCATGCCATCTTTAGATTTTCTTCACATTTTATCATACAAAAGATGACAAGAAGTGGTGCCATTTATCTGGATAATAATGGGTTAGGCATAGAGATCAAATCTCTAGAGTTTGAACAATTCAAAATGCCTCCATCATTGTCCACTAAGGGTGCACGCCAAAAGGATGTGTGCACCTTCATTCTCTTCATGAAATCCACCTAGGAGTGTGCGCCCTTAGATAAAGTCTAAGGGGCGCATGCCTCCTCTCTTAATTCCTACAAAGATCGGATTAAAATGGCCTTGTTCAAAATCCATCATATGATTTTAGGATAAGCCCTGATCTCATCAGGACAAGCTCTGATCTCATTAGGACAAGCTCTAGTCAGATCAAGATAAATCCATACAAGGCTCCTGAGTAAGCCAAATCCAATTTGACTCGATCAAGGTGAACCAGAAAGACGATAGAAGGAGAAAGTTAGGCTCAATCATATGCTAGCACAATTTTCTTAAACCTGATTGGATCTAATCCAAATCAACCGAACTAGGTTAGCCTAATTGATGATATCCAGACCCAAATATTTATTTGTGTGATCCAGTTAGATTTAATTTTGTATGGTAATGGGATATGTCACGATCTTCATTATCGATATCATCAAAATATCTTTCGATGGACCAGAACTTTTATGATTCATTCAGTTAGAATCATCGATCATCAAGAGAATTTTAATTGATTCTAAAATCTATCAGTGATACTTAGTAGTATATGGTGGCAACCCATCAGAACCAAATACGAACCTCTCAGTACAGCTACCTGTGTAATTGGGTTATTCTATCATGAGCCCTGACAGGATCAAGGTCAAGGTGAACTCGTTAAACCTAACACCCATCATATGAATAAATCATTCGATTCGAGTCTAATGTGAAACCTTAATAGAAACTTCTTTCTATTAATTCACACTACCATGGCCGTGGACTTAAGAACTCGATCTCATGATCGTCGTACACTACTCCTCTACTGAGATTGATAGATCCTCTATTGGTATGATCTAATTTCTACAATGAACATGCTATAGCCAACATATATTTCAAGATTCTGAATGGCTAGGAGATCGAGTTATGATGTAATCAAACTATAATAGGCTCAAGGTGAACTACCAATGCACCTTAGGTAAAAAAATTAGACACATAATTACAGCATCGAGCTAGTCATTGATGAGAAGCTAAACTTTCTTATGACTGCTTGAGGTGGTCACGCTCAGTACCTTAGTTTTTGATAAGTATCTATACTCTTGCTTCAGTATCTTCACATCATAAATTTAAGACTCATCTATCCTATAAAAGTGATCGTATACCAATCTTCTGGATCGATCACCATCATCATGATGATCCTACGATCGAGAGTAATTTATGAGTTAACTATGATAATACATACTTTAAATTCTTAACACTTAAGAATATGTGTTATCATACCTGTAAACTTAATAGATGTATCACAGACACTTTAAATATAAAATATGATAAAAAATATTTTTTTATAAATTTTAAGTCAAAATTATAAAAATACTTCTAGCAAATATTTTATAAAGGGTCGGTCAATCTGATTTTTAGGGCACTCACATTACTACAAATAGAGCCTACGATAGTGCATACTATGGCAGCAATTTTTGAAACCGCTGCAATAGAGTTTACGATAGTGGTTAAAAAAAATCACTGCTATAGATTAATCTATGACAGCGGTTATAAGAAACCGCTGTTATAGGCCGATCTATGGCAGTGATTCTTTTTAACTGCTGTAATAGGTCGGATCTATTGCAGTGGTTAACGATAACCACTATTATAGATCGGATCTATAGTAGTAGCTAGAAAAACTGCTACTATAAGTTGGTCCTATAGCAGCGGTTTCTTGTAACCGCTGCTATAAGTTGATTTATGATAGTGATTATTTATAACTATTATCATATATATTTTTTTATTTTTTTTATAAATATTATATAATTTTAAAATTTAATATTTATTTTTATCATTCATTATCTAAATAATTATCATTAGAGTGCCGTCGCAAAAGATCGCCTCGATCCGATGGCTCTAGTTTTGTTGATCAAAAAAATTTGATTTCGACGATCACGAATGATGATGCAATGATCTAATAGATGAAGATCTCCGATGAGTCCAAAAATCTACAACGATAATCTTGATTATTTTTGTAGCGTACTATCAAAGTTTTACTTCAATTGGATATCATTATCTTAGTTAATTTAGTATAGACTAATTTTAACCGTTAAATGATAAATGAGTGATCAAAGGACCAGACGGTGTCCGATTATGAGATAATTTTTTTATAAATGATCTTGACTACTATTTTAATTATTTTTTATGATGGTGATTATAAAATTCAACTCGTGAGACTAAGAACGATCTAAAACTATACGTCGCTTGATAATCATTCTTAAACTCTGTTGGTTGTTATGCTCGTGCTTTTGCAATATCTGCTTAACATAAATAATTCATACAAAAATAATTTAAATTTTACTATCATCATCATATAAAATAATTAAAATTATAACAAAGATCATTTAACTAAAAAATTATCCCATAAAGATCATTTAACTAAAAAATTATCTCATATTGGGACGTCATTTAGTCCTTTGATTGCTTGTTTCTAATTTAACGATTGAAATCATTTCATACTAAATTGACCATGATAGCGATATCCGATTAAAGTAAAACTTTGATAGTATGCTACAAATATCACCGAGATCATCGTTGCAGATTTTTGGATCGATCGAAGATCTTCATCTATCATATAATCGTATTATCATTCGTGATCGTCGAAATCTATTTTTTTTGATCGATGAAGTTAGGGTCATCAGATCGAGGCGATCTTTTATGATGATACTCTAATAATAATTGTTGAAGATAAATTTTGCTCCCACTAAAGTTCAGTCTGATGCTTAATCTAATGCAACTGGTAATCACGGAAGAGCTTCAGCGGCCAAACCTTAGTCGAACTCCTTCAGCCGATCGAACTCTTCAACGGTCGAGCTCCAACCGAACCTCTTCAATCGGTCGAACTCCTTAACGATCGAGCTCCAGTCGAACCCCTTCAGCTGATCGAACTTCTCAGTGGTCGAGCCTCAGTCAAACTCCCCAACGGTCAAATTCCTGTCGAACTTTTCAGGAGCCGAACTCCTCCCAGACATCTTCCTTGGTCAGACTTCTCCAAAAGCGGGACTCCTCATGGATATCTCCTTCGGTCGGACCTCCCTAGGAGTTGGACTCCTCCTAGATATCTCCTTCGATCGAACTTCTACGGAAGTCAAACTTCTTTCGGATCTCTTCTTCAGTTAGATTTCTTCAAGAGTCGAACTCCTTTCGGACTTCTCCTTTAGTCGAATTTCTCCAGAAGCCGAACTTCTTTCGGACTCTTCTTCAGTCATATTTCTACAAGAGCCAACCTCCTTCCAGATTACTCTTACAGTCGAACTCCGAATGTATGCTTCCACCAGACGGTATGGCCGCCACTATCAGTCTAACAACACCTCTCTCCATAGCAAGCCCCATGCGGTCTATGACCAGACGGTATGGATGTCACTATCAGTCTGGCGACACCTTCCTCTTCATATCGAATCCCATACGGCCTCGAGTGGCCCACCATCGGACAGTATGGCCATCACTATCAACCAAGCTCTGTCTATAAAAAGGGATCCTCCAGATATGTTTTCTCTAAGCTCTCTTCTCCTCCCCAAAACTCTGCTGAACTCTTTTCTGAGCACTCTATTTTTGTTGGCCAGAAGAACTGACTTGATCGTCGGAGGATCCTATCGGAGCCACCACCACCAACTTCCGATGGGACTTTATTTTGTAGGTCATCGACAGTGACCTCATCTTCCTCGACTTCAACTCAATTCGGCGACAATCAGATTCTGCACCAATAAAATTGGTGCTAAAAAAAGGGCCTCCATCTCTGAGGTATCCTTATTCTTAAAGAAGTGCTCAGTCGATCCTGTCGATCTTTTTCTCTAGAGTTCACCTCCATTCTCTCCCTTAATCCCGAGAAATGCCTTACAAGAAGGTGACTACCTAAAGATCTACCACTTCTACCATCGAATCTGAGCCAAATTTATCCATTCCTTCTCCATCGTCGGTACTTCAACCTCCACCTCCATCAACGATCATGGTAGATTTGGAACAATTTAACCTACTGATGTAGTGGATTCAGGGCCTCACCGAGATGGTGTAGGTCATGCAGCAGCCTCCGACGGTGACTCCATCTAAAAGCCCACCATCAGGATGTCAAAAACTGATTTCAAGGAAGAGTACTTGGGCTAGCATATCCGTTGCCCTTGGAAAAGAAAAATAGAGAGCAGAGGATCCATGTTCGGATCATGGTTCTCCTCTGGAGGAGATCTTCTCAATCTATAGCTGGAAGCCTTCCAAGATCTATGATCGAAATGATGCCCTCGATCACAAACTATGGAAGATGGATCGACGAATTGAGAAACTCCACCATGTCACCCCAGCTTGCTATGATGATGTCTGCACTGATTTTTCTTTCTCTTTTCGAATTATGCAAGAGCCCATCCCATCGAACTTCAAGCTTCCTCAATTTGAAAGCTACGATGGAACCTCTGATCCGATCGATCATCTAGAGATCTTTCGGACCATAATGCTACTCCATGGCGCACCAGATGCTATATTATGCTGAGCTTTTTCATCTATCTTAAAGAAAGTGGCAAAAAATTGATACTCGATATTGAAGTTAGGTACGATCTTCTCTTTTGACCAGATGAGCCATCAGTTTGTAGCTCACTTCGTCAGCAGCCGATGTCCGCATCGAGGTTTGGATTTTCTGATGAATATCAAGCAGAAGGAGGAGAAATCTATCCAGGCTTATGTCATCCGATTTAACACTGCTGCTTTGGAGGTCCAGAACCTAGACCAGTCTATTGCCATAGCCACACTCAAGAATGACCTTCAGAAGAATGGCTTGCTGTTCTTCCTGGAGAAGAAGTACCATAGGAACTTTATCGATTTGCTAGCTCTGGCCAAGGGATATGCCCGTGCGGAAGAAGTCTTCAAATTGAAGGATGAAGAAGCCGTAGGAGAGAGGCAGGTGGATGAGTTTAATAGACCCATCATCGATGGAGGGCCGAGTGAAGTTCAGCTGCACTCACGAACTTCCCCCGAGCACAAGCTAGCTCGGACTCCTCAAGCTCGTCATCAAGGAAGCTTCGATAGAAGGGCACAAAGAAGTCCTCCCTCCAAAAGGTTCCATAACTATGCCCCCCTTAACGCTCCTAAAACTCAAGTTCTGATGAAAATTAAGAATCAGCTATCATGATCGAAAGAATTACGATCTCTTCCAAACTAGTGTGATCGAAGCAAATACTACTCTATCATCGTAACCACGATCATGATACTGAAGAATGCATTCAACTTCGAGATGAAATCGAGGAGCTCATCAGGAGGGGTTGGTTGGATCGATTTCGCAGATACTAGCCTAAAGTAGGAGAAGATCAGCCAAGGACGCTGCCATAGCCAGAACCTAACATGATAGGGGAACAACAAGAAGGTCGGCCATCTCCCGACGTCATCGACGCTACCTCTAGGGGGGCTCGGTACTTTGGCGAGCCATCATCTCTCAGCCTCAAAGCTAAGAGAAGCTTGCTCCAAATTGAGAAGGCCAGCATGAAATAGAGGAGGTCGTCCAAGCTGAAACTTATCATCTGAAGAAACTCAGAGGAACAACGCTCCTATGATTCTGAAATATAGAAAATCTGAAAATGTACTATCAGTAATTTTTCTTCAATAAATTTTTTTTATTTTAATATTATTATTTTTTGGTGCAAAAACTATATGATGACAGGAAAGAAGCAATCAATAGTGGCCGTATTAGGAACAGGAGGAGAACCTCATCCAAACATGAGCAGGTTGAAGTCCTTCAACCTCGGCTAGAGATAAGATCTCTTCCGAGCTTTCAAGTCTACGTCAATAGGAAATATGATCTTCTTCAACCTCGGCTAGAAATAAGATCTCTTCCGAGCTTCCAAGTCTACGCCAATAGGAGATAAGATCTCCTTCAACCTCAGCTTGAGATAAGATCTCTCTCGAGCATTCAAGTCTATGCCAACAGAAGATAAAATCTTCTTCAACCTTGGTTAGAGATAAGATCTCTCTCAAGCATCCAAGTCTACGCCAATAGGAGATAAGATCTTCTTCAACCTCGGCTAGAGATAAGATCTCTCTCGAGCTTCCAAGTCTACACCAACATGAGATAAGATCTTCTTCAACCTCGGCCAGAGATAAGATCTCTCTCGAGCTTCCAAGTCTATGCCAACAGGAGATAAGATCTCCTTCAACCTCGGTCGGAGATAAAGATCTCTCCCGAGCTTCCAAGTCTACGCCAATAGGAGATAAGATTTCCTTCAACCTCGATCAGAGATAAGATCTCTTCCGAGCTTCCAAGTCTATGCCAACAAGAGATAAGATCTTCTTCAATCTTGGCTAGAGATAAGATCTCTCTCGAGCTTCCAAGTCTACGCCAATAGGAGATAAGATCTCCTTCAACCCGGCTAGAGATAAGATCTCTCCCGAGCTTCCAAGTCTATGCCAACATGAGATAAGATCTCCTTCAATCTCGACTAGAGATAAGATCTCTCCCAAGCTTCAAAGTATATATCAACAGGAGATAAGATCTTCTTCAATCTCGACTAGAGATAAGATCTCTTCCGAGCTTCAAAGTATATATCAACAAGAGATAAGATTTCCTTCAACCTCGGTTAGAGATAAGATTTCTTCCGAGCTTCAAAGTCTACGTCAATAGGAGATAAGATCTCCTTCAACCTCGACTAGAGATGAGATCTCTCCTGAGCTTCCAAGTCTATGCCAATAGGAGATAAGATCTCCTTCAACCTCGGCTAAAGATAAGATCTCTCCCAAGCTTCAAAGTCTACGTCAATAAGAGATAAGATCTCCTTCAACCTCGGCTAGAGATAAGATCTCTCCCGAGCTTCCAAGCCTACGTCAATAGAAGATAAGATCTCTTTCAACCTTGGCTAGAGATAAAATCTCTTCCGAGCTTCAAAGTCTATGTCAATAAAAGATAAGATCTCTTTCAACCTCAGCTAGAGATAAGATCTCTCCCGAGCTTCAAAGTCTATGCCAATAGGAGATAAGATCTCCTTCAACCTTGGTCGTTGGAGATGAGATCTCCTCTGAGCTTTAAAGTCTACATTAATAGGAGATAAGATCTCCTTAAATTTTGACTGCTGAAGATAAGATCTCCCCCAAGTTTCTACGTCAATAGGAGATAAGATCTCCTTCAATCTTGACTGCTGGAGATAAGATCTTTCCTGAGCTCTAGAGTCTACGTTAACAGAAGATAAAATCTCCTTCAACCTCGACTGCTGGAGATAAGATCTTCTCCGAGCTTCTACGCTAATAGGAGATGTTGGTGCAGAAATCCGTCGCCGCCGGAGGTCGCCGCAATCGAGGCCGCTGGGCGCCGTCGGGGACCTGCAAAATGAAGTCCCATCCGGAACCGGTGGGGTGGTGGCTCCGGCAGGACCCTCCGACGGTCAAGTTAGCTTCCGGCCAACAGTAATGGAGTGCTCGGAATGAGTTCCGGAGCTTAGAGATGCGGAGGAGAGCTTAGAGAGTCGAGAGTTCAGAGAGCTTAGCCTTAGTATGTCGGGAGGGGTCCTTTTATAGCGGAGCTTAGTTGATGGTGACGGCTGTGCCGTCTGGCAGAGAGTCGTCGGGCAGCATGGAGTTTGGTACGGAGAGGAAGGCGTCGTCCGGTAGATCGTGGGAGCCATACTGGCGAGCCGTGGGCCGCATGGAGTCCGGTACGGAGAGGAAGGCGTCGTCCGGTAGATCGTGGGAGCCATACCGGCGAGCCGTGGGCCGCATGGAGTCCGGTACGGAGAGGAAGGCGTCGTCTGGTAGTCGTGGGAGCCATACCGGACGAGTCGTCGGCCGCATGGAGTCCGGTACGGAGAGGAAGGCGCCGTCCGGTCTTGCTGCAGGCGACGGTTCATCCAACGGAGTTCGGACTTGTAACAGAGTTCGGCCGAAGGGGAAGCTGGGGGAGTTCGTCTGGCTGAAGGGTCGGCCATCTGTAGAGTTCGGCCGCTGAGAGGCCCGAAGAAGCTCGGCTGGCCAATTGAAGGACTTCGGTTGCTAGTTGGTTCGGCCAGGGCTCGCTGAGGAGTTCGGTCGCCTAGGGTCGGTCCGAAGGGGTTCGGCCACTTGGGCTCGCCTGAAGTCGGTCCGAAGGAGTTCGGCTGCATGGGCTCGCCTGGAGTCGGTCCGAAGGGTTCGGCCATGGGGTCCGAAGGAGTTCGACTGCATGGGCTCGCCTGGGGTCGGTCGGGGTCGGTCCGAAGGAGTTCGGCTGCATGGACTCGCCTGGGTCGGTCCGAAGGAGTTCGGCCGTGGGGTCCGAATGGGTTCGGGCTTGTAGGAGAGTTCGGCTGAAGGGAAAACCCGGGAGGAGCTCGGATGGCCGAACGGGCGTCTGGGAGGAGTCCGTCTCCCGAAGAAGTCCAGCCGTTTGGAGTCCAAGGAGCTCGGCCGTCAGGAAGTTCGGCTGGCGGTGGGAGTTCGTTCTAGGCTGGCGGACTTTGGGCAGGGGAGTTCGTCCTCTAGGCAGTTCGGCCCGGACCTTGGTGCAGGGGAGTTCGGCCTCTAAGCAGTTCGGCCGGGACCTTGGTGCAGCGGAGTTCGGCCTCTAGGCAGTTCGGCCGGGACCTTGGTGCAGGGGAGTTCGGCCTCTAAGTAGTTCGGCCGTGTTAGGGGCTCGGCCTGGCGCCTGGCGCTGAAGCTCTTCAGCAGCTACTGGTTACATTGGGCTGAGCGTTGGGCCGGGCTTCGGCAGGAGCGGGATTTATCCCCAACAGTAGCCCCCCCACTCCCGAGTTCAAAAATTGAAGGAAGGGAGTACCAAAACAGGCGACTGCCGAAGTCTTCTTCCAGGCTCCGCATCTGAAGCTCGGGGAGGTCTCATCTCCAGCCTAGATTGACGCTGAAGTTGAGGCTGAGGCTTGGGGGAGACCTCATCTTCAGTCGATGTTTGGAGTTGGAATGGAACTCGTTTCCGGCTATAGTCGATGAAGCTGATGTTGAAGCCGAAGTAAGACTCGCCTCCTTCGGTCGAGGTCGGATTTGAGCTCCTCGGGGGCGACATTATCTTCGTCAGTTGAAGTCGACTCGAGGGAGACCTCCTATCTTGCAGCCGAGGTTGAAGTGCGCGCTCGGGGGAGATCTTATCTCCTACGGCCGAGCTTCCCTCGGGGAGATCTTACCTCCTGCAGCCGAAGTGAAGTGCGCGCTCGGGGGAGATCTTATCTCCTGCAGCCGAAGTGAAGTGCGCGCTCGGGGAGATCTTATCTCCTGCAGCCGAAGTGAAGTGCGCGCTCGGGGGAGATCTTATCTCCTGCAGCCGAGCTTCCCTCGGGGGAATCTTATCTCCTGCGGCCGAGGTTAGGACGAGGTTCTCCTCCTGTTCCTAACCGAGATTGTTCCGGTCGCTCGGGAGAGATCTTATCTCTGGCTGAACTTGTTGTTCGGGAGAGATCTTATCTCTGGCCGAACTTTGCCTTCGGAAGAGATCTTATCTCTGGCCGAGGTTGCGGTTCGGTAGAGATCTTATCTCTGGCCGACCTTGTTGTTCGCGAGAGATCTTATCTCTGGCCGAACTTGTTGTTCGGGAGAGATCTTATCTCTGGCCGAACTTTGCCTTCGGGAGAGATCTTATCTCTGGCCGAGGTTGTCAACGGTCGCTCGGGAGAGATCTTATCTCTAGCCGAGGTTGGTGCTCGTGTTAGGACGAGGTTCTCCTCCTGTTCCTAATCGAGGTTGTTCCGGTCGCTCGGGAGAGATCTTATCTCTAGCCGAGGTTGTCAACGGTCGCTCGGGAGAGATCTTATCTCTAGCCGAGGTTGGTGCTCGTGTTAGGACGAGGTTCTCCTCCTGTTCCTAATCGAGGTTGTTCCGGTCACTCGGGAGAGATCTTATCTCTAGCCGAGGTTGTCAACGGTCGCTCGGGAGAGATCTTATCTCTAGCCGAGGTTGATGTGCGCGCTCGGGGAGATCTTATCTCTAGCCGAGTTGACGGCCGGAGATCTTATCTTCTTCTTCTCTCGGAGAGATCTTATCTCCTGCAGCCGAGGTGCGCGCTCGCATTAGGACGAGGTTCTCCTCCTGTTCCTAACCGAGGTTATTCACGGTCGCTCGGGAGAGATCTTATCTCTAGCCGAGGTTGATGCTCGCGTTCGGGGAGATCTTATCTCTGTATCTCTTCTCGGGCGAGGTTTGGGTTGGTGCTCGTTAGGACGAGTTCTCCTCCTGTTCCTAACCGAGATTGTTTCGGTCGCTCGGGAGAGATCTTATCTCTAGCCGAGGTTGTCAACGGTCGCTCGGGAGAGATCTTATCTCTAGCCGGGTTCGGAGAGATCTTATCTCTGGCCGACCTTGTTGTTCGCGAGAGATCTTTATCTCTGGCCGAACTTGTTGTTCGGGAGAATCTTATCTCTGGCCGAACTTTGCCTTCGGGAGAGATCTTATCTCTGGCCGAACTTTTGTTCGGGAGAGATCTTATCTTTGGCCGAACTTCGCCTTCGGGAGAGATCTTATCTCTGGCCGAGGTTGCGGTTCAGGAGAGATCTTATCTCTGGCCGATCTTGTTGTTCGCGAGAGATCTTATCTCTGGCCGAACTTATGTTCGGGAGAGATCTTATCTCTGGCCGAACTTTGCCTTCGGGAGAGATCTTATCTCTAGCCGAGGTTGTCAACGGTCGCTCGGGAGAGATCTTATCTCTCTAGCCGAGGTTGGTGCTCGTGTTAGGACGAGGTTCTCCTCCTGTTCCTAACCGAGGTTGTTCTGGTCGCTCGGGAGAGATCTTATCTCTACCGAGGTTGTCAACGGTCGCTCGGGAGAGATCTTATCTCTAGCCGAGGTTGGTTGCTCGTGTTAGGACGAGGTTCTCCTCCTGTTCCTAACCGAGGTTGTTCCGATCACTCGGGAGAGATCTTATCTCTAGCCGAGGTTGGTGCTCGTGTTAGGACGAGGTTCTCCTCCTGTTCCTAACGAGATTGTTTCGGTCGCTCGGGAGAGATCTTATCTCTAGCCGAGGTTGTTCAACGGTCGCTCGGGAGAGATCTTATCTCTAGCCGAGGTTGGTGCTCGTGTTAGGACGAGGTTCTCCTCCTGTTCCTAACCGAGATTGTTTCGGAACGGTCACTCGAGAGAGATCTTATCTCTAGCCGAGGTTGTGTGCTCGTGTTAGGACGAGGTTCTCCTCCTGTTCTAACCGAGATTGTTTCGATCGCTCGGGAGAGATCTTATCTCTAGCCGAGGTTGTCAACGGTCGCTCGGGAGAGATCTTATCTCTAGCCGAGGTTGGTGCTCGTGTTAGGACGAGGTTCTCCTCCTGTTCCTAACCGAGGTTGTTCCGGTCACTCGGGAGAGATCTTATCTCTAGCCGAGGTTGTCAACGGTCGCTCGGAGAGATCTTATCTCTAGCCGAGGTTGTTAATGGTCGCTCGGGAGAGATCTTATCTCTAGCGAGGTTGGTGCTCGTGTTAGGCGAGGTTCTCCTCCTGTTCCTCTCGAGGTTGTTCCGATCGCTCGGAGAGATCTTATCTCTAGCCGATCACGGTCGGATCTTATCTTAGCCGAGGTGAAGTGCGCTCGGGGAGATCTTATCTCCTACGGCCGAGCTTCCCTCGGGGGAGATCTTATCTCCTGCAGCCGAAGTGAAGTGCGCGCTCGGGGGAGATCTTATCTCCTGTAGCCGAGCTTCCCTCGGGGGAGATCTTATCTCCTGCGGCCGAAGT
Organism: Cocos nucifera; assembly: GCA_006176705.1. NCBI lineage: Eukaryota > Viridiplantae > Streptophyta > Magnoliopsida > Arecales > Arecaceae > Cocos > Cocos nucifera. The sequence goes on along the minus strand of QRFJ01000725.1, from coordinate 341,869 downwards.
TGATGCTCGTGTTAGGACGAGGTTCTCCTCCTGTTCCTAACCGAGGTTGGCCGCTTTTTCCCTGTCACTACATGGTTTTCGCATCCAGGAATAATATTATCGAAAGAAAGAAATTTTATTGAAAGGAAGTTACTAGTAGCGCATCCCCCAAATTCTGTATTTCAAGATCGTGATAACGTTGTTCCTCCGCATTTCTTCGGCAATAAGTTTCGGGGTGGACGTCCTCCTCATGCTGAACTCCTCAATTTGGTGCAAGCTCTTGTTGCTGGGAGATGGCGAATCGCTGATGCACCGAGATTTTCCCAGGGGCAGTGCGAACGACGCCGTAAGGTGGCCGACCTTCCTGCAGTCTCTGGCTACGGCAGCGCCCTTAGCCGATCTTTTTCTACTTCAGGCCGGTACCGGAGGAATTTACCCAGCCGACCCATTCTGACGAGCTCCTCAATTTCGTCTCGGAGCTGGATGCATCCCTCCGTGTCGTGGCCGTGGTCGTGATGGTAGAGGCAGTACTTATTTCGATCGCGCTTGTTTGGGGGAGATCGTAATCCTTCCGGTCTTGGCAGCTGGCGTTTTACTTCGGTGAGAATCTGGGTTCGAGGAGCGTTGAGGGGGGCATAGCGGCGGAACCTTTCGGGAGGAGGACTCCTTCGCGCCTCTTTATCAGGGCGAGTTCGAGGAGTTCGGGCCCACCTGCTTTCGTAGGGGGTCTGCGAGTGCAGCCGAGCCTCACCCAGCTCTTCCTCGTCCGCCAGCCGGTCCTTTCTGATGAGCTCCTCATCTTTCAATTTGAAGGCTTCTTCCGCACGGGCATATCTCTCGGCTCGAGCCAGCAGGTCGGCGAAGTCCCTGGGATACCTTTTTTCCAGAGAGAACAGCAAGTTATTTTTCTGAAGGCCGCCCTTAAGTGCGGCCATCGCGACAGACTGGTCCAGGTCCCGGACTTCCAATGCCGCGGTGTTGAATCGAGTGACGTAAGTCCGGATGGATTCCCTTGCTTCTGCTTTGACGCTCATCAGGGAATCTGAACCTCGGCTCGGTCGTCGGCTGCTGATGAAGTGGGCCGCGAACCGACTGCCCATCTGGTCGAAAGAGAAGATCGTGTTGGGCTTCAACGCCGAGTACCAGTTCCTCGCTGCTCCCTTTAAGGTAGACGGGAAGGCTCGGCACAGCACGGCATCTGAAGCACCGTGAAGCAGCATCATGGCCCGAAAGGCCCCCAGGTGATCAACCGGATCAGAAGTTCCATCGTAGCTTTCCAGTTGAGGGAGCTCGAAGGTCGGTGGAACAGGCTCTTGCATGATTTTCTGCGAGAAAGGAGGGTCTGCGCAAACGTCATCGCCACGCGAGGGGGGACGAAGTTCTTCAATTCGCCGGTTCATTTCCAAGAGCCTTTGGCCCAGCAGGTCCTCACGGTCTCTGATCTCCAAGGCTTTCTGGTGACATGGGCGCGAGGCTTCACCCTTGGTCGATCCATGATCCGAACGAGGGCTCTCCCTCCTCCGCCTCTCCAATCCGGGTATCGAAGGTCGGGCTGCCCAGGCCGGTCGCTCTTGGACTGGATCATCCGACTTCGGGGAGTCCCGCACCGGTCGGGCTGGCACTGGGACTTGTTGGTGCAGCACCGCCTGCACCGCCTCCGTGAGATCGCGAACGTGCTGGATGAGCTGGTTGAACTGCTCCGTATCCCCTGCGGCTATAGACGGAGGCTGAGTCACCGGGGCCGGAGCAGGGACAGACGGACTCGGAGGGGATCGAGCCGCGGAAGCCATCGAGCGCCGCGTCGAAGCCCTTCTGGGGGGCATTTCCTCTTTCCAGAGAAGGAATTCTGGAGAGGGAGAAGAGAGATCCGGAGCAGGGGCGGAAAATCGTCGCCGAGCACTCCTTTAAGAACAAGGGAACCTCGAAGGTTCAGGACCTCCTTCTAGCGCCAATCTGTTGGTGCAGAAATCCATCGCCGCCGGAGGTCGCCGCAATCGAGGCCGCTGGGCGCCGCCGGGGACCTGCAAAACGAAGTCCCGTCCGGAACCGGTGGGGTGGTGGCTCCGGCAGGACCCTCCGACGGTCAAGTTAGCTTCCGGCCAAAAGTAATGGAGTGCTCGGAATGAGTTTCGGAGCTTAGAGATGCGGAGGAGAGCTTAGAGAGTCGAGAGTTCAGAGAGCTTAGCCTTAGTATGTCGGGAGGGGTCCTTTTATAGCGGAGCTTAGTTGATGGTGACGGCTGTGCCGTCTGGCAGAGAGTCGTCGGGCAGCATGGAGTTTGGTACGGAGAGGAAGGCGTCGTCCGGTAGAATCGTGGGAGCCATACTGGCGAGCCGTGGGCCGCATGGAGTCCGTACGGAGAGGAAGGCGTCGTCCGGTTAATCGTGGGAGCCATACCGGCGAGCCGTGGGCCGCATGAAGTTCGGTACGGAGAGGAAGGGCGTCGTAGGTCTCGTGGGAGCCATACCGCGAGTCGTCGGCCGCATGGAGTCCGGTACGGAGAGGAAGGCGCCGTCCGATCTTGCTGCAGGCGACGGTTCATCCAACGGAGTTCGGACTTGTAACAGAGTTCGGCCGAAGGGGAAGCTGGGGAGTTCATCTGGCTGAAGGGTCGGCCATCTGTAGAGTTCGGCGCTGAGAGGCCCGAAGAAGCTCGGCTGGCCAATTGAAGGACTTCGGTTGCTAGTTGGTTCGGCCAGGGCTCGCTGAGGAGTTCGGTCGCCTAGGGTTGGTCCGAAGGGGTTCGGCCACTTGGGCTCGCCTGAAGTCGGTCCGAAGGAGTTCGACTGCATGGGCTCGCCTGGAGTCGGTCCGAAGGGGTTCGGCCGTGGGGGTCCGAAGGAGTTCGGCTGCATGGGCTCGCCTGGGGTCGATCGAAGGAGTTCGGCTGCATGGACTCGCCTGGGGTCGGTCCGAAGGAGTTCGGCCGTGGGGTCCGAATGGGTTCGGGCTCGTAGGAGAGTTCGGCTGAAGGAAAAACCCGGAAGGAGCTCGGATGGCCGAACGGGCGTCTGGGAGGAGTCCGTCTCCCGAAGAAGTCCAGCCGTTTGGAGTCCAAGGAGCTCGGCCGTCAGGAAGTTCGGCTGGCAGTGGGAGTTCGTCCTCTAGCAGTCGCACCTTAGTGCAGGGGTTCGGCCTCCGATTGACCTTGGCAGGGAGTTCGGCCTCTAGCAGTTCGGCCCGGACTTTGGTGCAGGGGAGTTCGGCCTCTAGGCAGTTCGGCCGGGACCTTGGTGCAGGGGAGTTCGGCCTCTAGGCAGTCGGCCGTGTTAGGGGCTCGGCCTGGCGCCTGGCGCTGAAGCTCTTCAGCAGCTACTGGTTACATTGGGCTGAGCGTTGGGCCGGGCTTCGGCAGGAGCGGGATTTATCCCCAACAGGAGATAAGATCTCCTTCAACCTCAATCGTTGGAGATGAGATTTTCTCCGAGCTTCAAAGTCTATGTCAGCAGAAGATAAGATCTTCTTCAATCTCGACTACTGGAGATAAGATCTTTCTTGAGCTTCTACGTCAACTGAAGATAAGATCTTCTTCAACCTCGATCGCTAGAGATAAGATCTCCCTCGAGCTCCAAAGTCTACGTCAACAGGAGATAAGATCTTCTTCAACCTCAGCTGCTGGAGATAAGATCTCTCCCAAGCTTCTACGCCAATAAGAGATAAAGATCTCCTTCAACCTCGACTGCTAGAGATAAGATCTCCTTCGAGCTTTAGAGTCTACGTCAATAGGAGATAAGATCTCCTTCAACCTCGATTGTTGGAGATAAGATCTCTTTCGAGCTTCTACGTCAATAGGAGATAAGATCTCCTTCAACCTCGATCGCTGTTGATAAGATCTCTCCCAAGCTTCAAAGTCTACGTCAGCAGAAGATAAAATTTTCTTCAACCTCGACTACTGGAGATAAGATCTCCCCCAAGCTTTTACATCAGTAGGAGATAAGATCTTCTTGAACCTCGGCTGCTGGAGATAAGATCTCTTCCGAGCTTCTACGTCAATAGAAGATAAGATCTTCTTCAACCTCAACTAGAGATAAGATCTTTTTCGAGCTTCAAAGTCTACGTCAGTAGGAGATAAGATCTCCTTCAACCTCGGCTAGAGATAAGATCTCTCTCGAGCTTCAAAGTTTATGTCAATAGGAGATAATATCTCCTTTAATCTTGGCTGGAGATAAGATTTCCCTCGAGCTTCAACTTCAATGGCGACCTCGGCTGGAGATGGGATCTCCCCCGAGCTTCAACTTCAACATCAATAGAAGACAAGATCTCCTCCAACCTCGACTGGAGATAAGATCTCTCCCCTGAGCTTCCACTTCAATGTCAATCTCAGTTGGAGATAAGATTTCTTCTTCGAGCTTCCACTTCAACGTTAACCTCGACTGGAGACAAAATTTTTTTCGAGCTTCAATTTCAATGGATGCAGAGCCCAGAAAAGAACTTCGATAGTCGTCTTTTTTACTTCCTTCCTTCGAATTTCGAACTCGAGAGTGGAGGAACTATTGTTGGAGATAAATTTTACTCCTGTTAAAGTTCAGTCTGATGCTTAACCCAATGCAACTAGTAATCATGGAAGAGCTTCAGTGGCCAAACCTTAGTCGAACTTCTTCAGCCGATCGAACTTCTCAGTGGTGAAGCCCCAATCAAACCCCTTCAACTGACCAAATTCCTCAGCAGTCGAGCTCCAGCCGAACCCCTTCAGTCGATCGAACTTCTCAGTGATCGAGCCTCAATCGAACTCCCCAACGGTTGAATTTATACCGAACTCCTTAGGAGCCGAACTCCTTCCAAACATCCTCTTTGGTCAGACTTCTTCAGAAGCTAGACTCCTTTCAGATATCTCCTTCGATCAGACCTCTCCAAAAGTCGAACTTCTTCTAGATATCTCCTTCGACTGAACTTCTACGAAAGCCAAACTCCTTCCAGATCTCTTCTTCAGTCAGATTTCTCCAGGAGCCAAACTTCTTTCGAATCTCTCCTTCAGTCGGATTCCTCAACGAGCCAAACTCCTTTCGAACTTTTCCTTCAATCAGATTCCTTTAGGAGCCAAACTTCTTTCGAACTTCTTTAGTTGTATTTCTACAGAAATTGACCTCCTTTCGAATTACTCTTATAGTCGGACTCCTCCAGCTCAATCAAACTCCGAACGCATGCTCCCACTCTATCGTATGGCCATCACTATCAGTCTGGTAATATCTCTCTCTTCGTAGTAAGTCCCACACGGCCCATGACCAGATGGTATAGCTATCACTATCAGTCTGACGATACCTTCTTCTCTATACCGAATCCCACGTGGTCTCGAGTGGCCCACCACCGAACGTTATGGCCATTACTATCAATCAAGCTTCATCTATAAAAAAAATTCTCCAGATATATTTTTTCTAAGCTCTCTTTTTCTCTCTAAAACTCTACTGAACTCTTTTCTGAGCACTCCATTTTTATTGGTTAGAAGAGCTAACTTGATCGTTGGAGGGTCTTATCGGAGCCACCACCATCGACTCCGGATGAAACTTTATTTTGCCGATCATCGATGGTGACCTCGTCTTCCTCGATTCTAGCTCGATCCGATAATAATCAGATTCTGCACTAACAATAATTATTTAGATAATGAATGAAAAAGATGAGCATTAAATTTTAAAATTATATAATATTTAAAAAAATAAAAAAAAAATATTTCTAACTTACGGCAGTAGTTACTTGAAATCGTTGTTATAGATCTATGGTAGTGGTTAGAAAAATACTATCGTAAATCTATTGCAGTGGTTTTCAGTAACTGTTATTGTAAATCTATAGCAACGGTTCGAAAATCACTGCCATAGGTTAGGTTAAAAATTTCTAAATTTTTTTTTCTTCCATATGCTCTCTCTCTCTCTCTTCCCTCCTCTCCGTCATCGGGGAGACTCCACCCAAGTCCTTCCCCCTCAGTCGATGCCACCCCTTCTTCCCCTCCGGCCAGCCTCGCCTCTCGGTGCCCCCATCCTCCTCCTTTGCCTCCCTATCCCCGACAGCCACCGCCCCTTGCCCGTGCCACGCCACCCCCCTCCCACTCATCCCCGCTGCACTGGCTCCTCCCCGATGTCTTCACCCACTTTCCCATCCAACCCCCACCCATCCACCCCCGAGCTGCCCTTCCATCCCCGACAGCTGCCCGCCTCCCCATTCCCGACCACCCACCCTCTGCCCTCCCATTTTCGGCCACCACCGCCCTACCCTCTCCATCTTGGCCGCCCATCCCCTGCCTCCTTGATCGCCGCCCCCTGTCCTTCCATCTAGGCTGCCCACCCCTGCCCTTTCCTCCTCAGCTGCACTCCTGCCCTCCCCTTCCCTAGCTCCCATCACGATGCTCCTCCAGGCCCCCTCTCCCTCTCTCTCCCCTTTCTCTCTCTTTCCTCTTTCTCTTTCTCTCTCTATCTCACTATCTTGCTCTTTTTTCGTAGGTTACCTCTAGCACCATCGTCTTCCTCTAGCACCGTCATCGACAACTCTCAGAGCTTTCGATACGACCCCCTCTCTATAGCTACAGATATAATTTTTATTTTAATTTTATAGTATTATTTATTAATTACTGGACTAGACCTATCAATGGATTGGATATGGGTCAGAATCTGGATATTTAGATCCAGACTTGATTTTAATTATCAGTACCGGACCCAAATCCGAATACCCGATAGGTTCATATTTGAAGTACCAGACTTGGACCCTAATGGATCTCGAGAATTTGGATCCAATTTTGGAATCCAAAACTAAGAAAGGGAGAGGAAGAGGGGAGGGAGGGGTTCGGCCTCACCGGCATCATTGGGAGGGAGGGGGTCTGGCCTTGTCGATGAGGGAGATCGAGAGAGTGAGAGAGGGAGGAAGGGGTTCGGCCTCGCCGACGAAGGAGATCGAGAGAAGAAGAGAGGGAGTGATGGTGATGTCCATATTGTAGATACCACTAAGCGATGACTTCAATATTCTGGTATAAATTATTAGAGTCTATTTATTGATATGTTGCTAATATTATTATTCAATATATTATATTTGTTGCTCAAAGGTTGCAACTCAAGAGGGGGGTGAATTGAGTTTTTAAAATAGAGATGGTTGGAGAGAGATTTTAAGACCTCTCGATTCTGAACGAGATGTCTCACTGGAATCGTTAGACCTCTTGAGAATCCTGCGAGACTTCTTGCTCTCAGAGCACAGAAACTGAGTTTCTATTTTAGTTAAAAAGATTTTTAAAGAATTTTTGCTACCAATCAAAGAGATTTGATTTTTATTTGAATTTTTCTTTATATCTTTCTTGTTTTAGTCAAAGAGCTCTCTTTCTTCTGATCTTTGAAAGATTAAGAAAATTTTTTTCTTTAAGGATCTTGGCTTGATGAATTTTTATAGATCTTTTTTTGAAATAATTTTTTAATTTAAATATCTAAAAAGATCTATATCCACTCATGAAATACATGGTTAAATACTCAAACTCATGTTGATTAACATTGCAGATCACGATGGCATCGAAATGCTATCTAGCTTTTACCTCCACCATCGACAGACTACGTAGAGCTCCGCATCTGAGCCATACTGGTAGGCCGTGTCATGTCATGCCATGGGTCGTGCGGTGCCGATGGATCGTGCTGTGCCTTGGGTTGTGCCATGTCGATAGACCGTGCTGTGCCATCCCATGCCATGCCATGCCATACCATATCATGCCGTACCTTGAGCCATGCCGTGTCGGTAGGCTGTGCCGTACGGTGCCATGTTGGTAGGTCATGCTTTAGATCGTGCTGTACTGATAGGTCGTGCCATGCCGTATCGTATTGGTCGCTAAGAGAATCTCCGATTGCTAAAAGAACCTCCATCTTATTGCTTTTGTTTATTGCATTGCATAGTGATAGACCTGTCAATTGATTAGTGTACATAATCTTCAGCATCCATATATTTATATGTAATTATACGAATGGTACCTAGGCATATCTTTGATTATTATTCAACATGTTATATTGGTTAATGTTCATTAACATTGCAGATCACGATGGCACCGAAACGTCATCTGGCTTTCATCCCTGCTTCTCGATGGGTTATGCAAAGTTCAGCATCTGAGGAGCAATCGGAGCATACTCTATCCACCTCCACATCGACTGCTCAAGGACCTCCACCACCGTCATCTACTCCATCGACGGTATATACTCCATCGACATCTAAGTCTCCATCGTCATCCACATCTTCGATACATGCTACTCCATCGACATCTGAGTGTATATTTTTATTATATTATTTATTTATTTTTTATATAGTATTTGTATACTTATATATTTATATAATATATTTTTATTATAGGTGCATCATCTAGGCGGATATTTCATGGTCCCACACATATGGCGCATGTGTGAAATCATCAGTATTAGGTGATGGTGCAGTATGATGTGAAGGAAAGGCTAGTAGGAGAGATCGCATGGGAGATGCATTCCTTTTTTGGAGTACTTATGAGGCGGTTAGACATTATTCCCATAGAGCCTAGAGATTGACGATTGATGGATGCTGCTGTCAGGAACTGGATGTGAAAGGAGATATGGATAAGTGTATCTTAATTATATTTATGCATTTTACATGTTTATACTATGTTTGATTAGAATAATTTTGTAATTGACTTTTGATAACTTTGTGCAGAGGGGGTACGACTTCTCTGATCATGAGAGGACTCGAGATGTCCGACTGAAAAAGATCGAAGAGTTATACTGGGGCTACAAGATCAAGCTCTATAAAGGATGACTCGAGCACCGATGAAATACTTTGGAGGAGCTTGTTCCTTAGATATAGGACTGTCTTTCGAGTCAGTGGGAGAGGATGGTTACACATTGGAAGAGTTAGGAGCTCGAGGTAAAATTACTAATTTTTAAATTTTTTAATATACTTAAAATTATATTTAAATATTTTTTAAATATTTATTATTTATTTGAATACTTGTTAGGTTACCTTCCATCAGAACTAGGAGAATAAGGCAGCCCAAGAGTATACGCAACTCTTGACCATGAGCTATGGCTAGTCATGTGCATAAAAAGATAATAAATTCTAAATCTTACTAGATAAATTAAATTAATATTTTTTTCATATTTTTGATAAACTGATCCATTGTTATAGCTGATGAGAGATGGAGTGATGCCTAGCTATAACGAGATCTTTTGATCCTGCCGTATGGATAAAAAGGATAGGTCAATGAACGTCGTGATCGAAAGAATTTTTATAAGTATTAAATATATTAGTATATATGATTAGTATTATAGCATTTTTTATAAAATTTTATTTAAATTTATAATTATAGGATCAGTTAGATGTGCTCGCAAGTGAGAGCCCGGATACCTCTGGCCCCCATGACCATCTATTTCAAGTCTTGGGGCCTAAGCACTCTGCAAGGATCCAATGCAGGCCTGGATATACGTCGATCAGTTATTGGTGTGAGGCGAGCATCTCTTCACAGGCTTTCGATGTTATCAGTCGGAAGGAGCTTGAGGAGGCATTGGCATGGGTAGATTATGCTGTAATGTAGGCAGATCGGGTTGAGGAGCGTACATCTCATCTGGAGGGCATCGTGAGAGATATGGTGTCGACGCTTAGTGCGCATTTTAAAGGTGCCTTCACGGACTTTGAGGATATGTTGGCTCGCATTCTAGCTCTAGCTCTGACTCCAGCTCATACTCCATCTCTCAGAGACAATGACGATGTAGATTTAGGAGACTTTTGATGTATTTTTTTAAAAAAATATTATAATAAATTTTATTTGATAATAAAATTTTAGCATTTTAAAAATATTTTTATATTTATAATATTTTTTTATATTATATATCTCTATATTTATTAGATAAAATATATAAAAAATTAAAAATTTTATATTTTTTAATTATTCAAAAGCTATGGTGGTGGTTTTACAACCACTATCATAAATATGCCAATCGCTGTCATAGGCTGTGTCAACCGCTGCATTAGACCTATGACAGCGATTATATAACCGCTACCATAAACAAGCTTATGGCAGCGGTTCCATAACTGCTACCATAGATAAAACTATGGCAGTAATTTAGAAATCACTGTAATAGACTCACTATGACAGTGGTTCCCAAAATCACTGCTATAGACTTACGGTGATGACTGCAGTGGCAGCAGTTAGCTAACCACTGCCATAGCCTAATACCCATAGCAGTGATTTTTTAGGCTATGGCAGTGGTTACAAAATATTGCTATAGCCCTATTCTGTAGTAGTATCATCTTACAATACAGCCCTTACCAATAGGTTATAATAGTTGGTATGATATGATTATGGCCCTCTCATGGGTATATAGTAACCTTAGTAAAAATATCGATGAGCAAAATTTTAAAATATGACATGAACACACGATAAGAATGATTTACGAATTATGTTTATGAAATTTCATAATTTATGCATGCATGAATGATTTATGACTTATTTTATATTATGCTCTATAAAATATTTTATTTATAATATCTACTATTTTCTAAGTATTGCATTATCATGAAAAAAATTATGCTTGATCTGGTAAGAAAGTATAAGTTTTACTTACCGAGCTAGTATAGCTCATACCTTTTTTATTTTTTATTTTTTTATAGAGGATTAAGGTTAGAATCGATGAAGGATCCAGACTTGACGATCTGCATAGCAAGTTTAAAAATTTTATAGCTGAATTTAGTTTATTGGATGATTATAAATTTATAGTTGTCTATTATGATTTTGATATATGGATTTATTTTGATTATGAATTTAGATGCTTTGAATCAATTTTGGTTTATTTACTTGAAGAATAATAGAACTGGATCTCTATTTATATTTTAATTATGATAAATTTTAATTGATTATGATCGATAGGCTTTGTACTATTGAGAGTGGTATCTCTCGATAGTATGGTTGTATTATGTCCTGGATTTGGTGCATGATAGTTGCCAACCTAAGATAACAGGCCAAGATGGGTGAAAGATTGAGGGAGATGGAGTAAGGATGGCAATGGATCGAACATGAGGCAAGTCGGTCAATATTCATATCCATTTTGTAACTAAAAATTCTATACTTATATGTATCTCATACTTGTCTTGAATCATATCAGGTTGAGTCAAGTAATAGTATGGATCGAGTTGGACAAGCAAGTCATCATATAAATATTATAAAATAATTATAATTTTGAAAGAAGGAATTTAGATTTAGATTACATCAAATTGGATTGGAGAAGGGATATACCATTATCCATATCTGATCCACATCAGCTTTGGATATATATTTTTTTTAGAATTCATATTCATCTTGGATTTTAATCAGATTGGGTCGAATATCCAAAGTTAGCTATAAGTACCATTTTTAAGATAGAAGAAGTAAAGATGCTAGTGGTGATAATGGGCCTTACTTGTCAGTTGAGGAGAAGGAAGAAAGAGAGAGATAATTTTATTTATTAATATATCTATCATATTTGTTAATATACTTATATTTTCTTATTTTATTAAATATATCAATATATTTATATATTTTTCTTACTCTGTGTATCTCTTACTTCTCTATTTTTTTAATACTTTCTTACTTTATATTTATGTAAATTATCAAAGATTTTTTAAAGTATTCTATCATTTGATCCACCTCAATTTTAATGGTAGTGATAGAAAAGGAATGTGTGGTGATGGTTAAGTTGATGATTAAGATGGAGAAATTTGAGGAAAACATAAGTAGCTATTTAAAAATAGATCATTGATGACTATTGTTGGTGCAGAATTTGATTGACGCTGGATCGAGCTGAAGTCAAGGAAGATGAGGTTGCTGTCGATGACCTACAAAATAAAGTTCCATCCGAAGTCGGTGGTGGTGGCTCCGGTAGGATCCTCCGATGATCAAGTCAGCTCTTCTGACCAATAAAAATGGAGTACTTAGAAAAGAGTTCGACAAAGTTTCGAAAAAAAAAAGTGAGCTTAAAAAAAATATATCTGAAAGATTTCTTTTTATAGACGGAGCTTGGTTGATAGTGACGGTCATATCGTCCGGTAGCGGGCCACTTAGGGTCGTGTGGGGTTCGGTATGGAGAGAAAGGTATCATCAGATTGATAGTGACATAGGATTCAGTACGGAAAGGAAGATGTCGTCAGACTGATAGTGACAGCCATACCTTCTGGTCGTGGGCCGCGTGAAACTTGTTATGGAGAGAAAGGTGCTATCAAACTGATAGTGGCAGTCATTCCGTCGAGATTTAATAGTTGAAGTTCAGAGAAAGTAAGCATTGGTTGGTGAAGATCTTTAACATATATCCATTTTAGAGGAGTTTGGACTCCTAAAGGGGATACAGCTGAAGGAGAAATTCGAAAGGAGTTTGGCTCTTAGAGGAATCCGACTGAAGGAGAGGTCCGAAAGGAGTGCAACTCCTAGAGGAACTTGACTGAGGGAGGAATCCCGAAGGAGTTCGACTCCTATAGAAGTTCGACTGAAGGAGAGGTTCGGAAGGAGTTTGGCACCTATAGAAGTCCGACTGAAGGAGAGGTCCAGAAGGAGTTCGACTCCTAGAGGAACTTCACTGAAGGAGAAATCCCAAAGAAGTTCAGCTCCTATAGAAATTTGATCAAAGAAAAGATCTGGAAGGGGTTCGGCTCATATAGAAACTCGACTGGAGGAGGAGTCCGAAAGGAGTTCGGCTCCCATAGATATTTGACTGAAGGAGGGGTTCGAAAGAAGTTCGGCTCCCATAGGAACTTGACTGAGGAAGGAATTCTGAAGAAATTCGGCTCTATAGAACTCGATCGAAGGAGTCGAACTGAAGCGAGAATTCGTCTGCACGGAAGTCGCGCTCCGGACTGATACCCGGTCAGCGACGACCTACGCCGCTGTAGAAGGAGAATCGCTCTGAAGAAGTTCGATCGAAGAAGATGTCTAGAAGGAGTCTGGCTCCTGAAGAAGCCCACGGGAACGATGTCTGCCTCCTAGAAAGTTCGACCAAAGGGAGATGATTTGGGAGGAGTTTGGCTCCTGGGAAAAGCCCAGGAGAGGAGTTTGGGCTCCTGAAGAAGTCCAACCGAAGTTGAAGATGTCTGGAGGAGTTGCTCCTGTTGGAAGCCAGCGGGAGGAGTCCGGATCTACCTAAGAGTTCAGTCAGAAATTGCTCATTAGGGGTTTGACTTTGGGGTTGAACGATCAGAAGTCGATCGGCTGAAGGTCGTTCGAACTGGAGCTCTGTCTGAGGACGATCAGTTCGACCGACTAAAAGGTTCGGCTAAATTGTGCCGCTGAAGCTCTTCGTCATGATTATCAGTTTGCATTGTAAGATCCAGGTTAGACTTCGACGGAACAGTAATTTATCTCCAATAATAGTCCCCCCACTTTCGAGATTTGATTCAAAGGAAGTTGAGTGCAAAAAGGCGACTGCAAGAGTTCATTTCTCGCCGCTGAGCTCTACGATCCGTTAAGTTGAGACCTCGAAGAATCTTATCTCCAGCGAGTTGAGGAGATCTTATTTTCTTATTGACGTGGAGTCGGAGGAGATCTTATCTCTACAATCGAGATTAAAAGAGATTTATCTCTATTGACACAGAAGCTCGGGGAAGATCTGTATCTCCAGCAGTTGAGAGTTGAAAGATAATCTTGTCTTATATTTACATAGCAAGCTTGGGGGATGATCTTATCTCCAGCAGTTGGGTTGAAGAGATCTTATTTCCTACTTAACATATGAAGCTTGAGAGATTTATCTTCAGTGTCGAGGTGAAGTGACTATCTCCGTTAATGTAGACTCTGAAGCTCAGGGAGATCTTATTCCAGCAGTTGATGTTAAAACAGATCTTTTCTCTATTGATGTAGAAGTCGGAGTGGATTTTATCTCTAGCAGTCGAGGTTGCAAGGAGACTTTATCTCTATTAAGCTAAGCTCGGAGAGATTTTCCCAACAGTCAAGATTGATAAGGAGATTTATTTCTTTTGATTAGAAGCTCGGAGAAGACTCTTATCTTTAGCAGCATTTTTGAAGAAATTCTTATCTCCTGTTGATGTAGAATCGAGGGAGTTTATCTCCAGCAGCCAAGGTTAAGGAGAATCTTATTCTATTGACCGTAGACTTGGGCTTGGAGGAGATTTATCTCTAGCAGTCGAGTTGAAGAAGATCTTATCTTCTATTTGACGTAGGAAGTCGGAGGAGATTTATCTTAGCAGTGGGTTGAAGGAGATCTTATATTCTGTTGTGCAGAAGCTCGGGAGAGATTATCTCAGCAGTCGGGTTGAAGAAGTCTTATCTCCTATTGTTATCGAGTCAATGGGCCATTGTCAGGGCTTTTCTTCATTTCGTCTAAATAAATGAGGCCTTTTGACTCTGCTCACGTTGGTGAGGTTTTATCTTGTTCTTAATGATCCTATTGGGGGCAATAAGGACCGTTGTAGGGCTTCCTCAAATCTCATCTAAAAATAAACGAGGCCTTCGACTTTGCTCCGTTTAGGATGGGTTCTCCTCCTGTTTCTACGGGACTGTCGGGGTACATAAGAGCCGTTGTCAGGGCCCCCCCCATTCATTCTAATTGACGAAGGCATCTCGACTTTGCTCACGTTATTAGGACGAGGTTCTCCTTATTCTTAATTGGCTATGGGGCACATTAAGGGCCGTTGTCAAGGCCCTCTCCCTCCATCTAATCTAAATGAATGAGGCCTTCGGACTTTGGCTTAGTTAGGTGAGGTTTCCTCTTTCCTAACGGATTGTGGAGACATAGGGCATTGTTACGGCCTCTCTCCATCTCGTCTAAAATGAATGGGCCTTCGACCTACTTATGTGGACGGAGGTCTCTCCTATTATCTAACATGGCATTTTGTTGTTTCTTTGCCTATCCCTCAATAGTTTTTTGCCCAAAAAACACAATATGAGATGAGGAGTTTTATTGAAAGGAAATTTCATCGACAGTTATATTCTAAGATTCTTCTAAGTTTTTTAGGTTTGTGGAGCGTTGGCTTCTCCAAACTTCTTCAGGCGTTAAGTTTTGGGGCGGACGACTTTTACTATTTTAGTATCAGTCTTCCTACGGGCCATTTAATTTTGGGGGCAAAACTTCTCCTGGCTCTTGAGGCTAGAATGGGGCCTCACCGACAGTACTAAGGCCCCTAGAGATAGCGTTGATGATTGCTGGGAGGCGGCTCGATCTCCTTATTATTTCTTCCTCATTGGTGGTTCTAACTGTGGGTGGGCCCTTGACTGATCTTCTTTTGCTTCAGACCGACATCTGTGGAGCATTGAGGGGGGCATAGTTGTGAAAATTTTCTGGTTAAAACTTCTTTGCGTCCTTCCATCAGGACTTCCTTGACAATGAACTCAAGGAGGAGTTCGGGCTCGCTTGCGCTCGGAGGGAGCCTGTGAGCATGGCCGAGCTTATTTGGCCCTCTGTGAAATTCCTTGAGGGAGAAACTTCATGCATTTTTGTCGAGGCTATCCTTTGACGACGAGTTGAGGAGGGTTCAGACTCTGCTTGCGCTCGGAAAAGAGTTCGTAAGCACGACAGCTTCATTCGGACCTCATCGGTGGATGGTCTATTGGATCCGTCGTCCGCGCTCTCTCGTGGCTTCTTTCTCCTTCGATTGAAGGCCTTTCTTCCGCACTTTGATTATTCTCGCCCGAGATAGCAGCGGCAAAGTTCCTGGGATACTTTTTCCTAAGAAGAACAGCAAATCATTTCTTTTGAAGGCCGTCCTTAAGGTGCGGCCATTGCCTGGCTTTGGTCGCAGGCTCCAAACTCTAATGCAGCAGCATTAAAATGGATGAATAAGTTCAAATTGATTTTCTCTCTTATGCTTGACATTCATCAAAGAATCCGAACTCGGTCGGGACGTCGGCTGCTGATAAGTGAGCACAAACTGATGGTATTTGATTAAAAGAGAAGATCGTACCTGCTTCATATCAGTACCAATTTTTTGCTGCTTCCTTTAAAGAGCTTAGATTGGAAAACTGCAGATAATATCGGCATGCTGATGCACCTGGAGTAGCATTGATCGAAAGGCCTGCAGCATGATCGATCGGATTAGAGTTCCATTTCGTAGTTTTAGAAATTAGGAGCTGAAGTTCGATAGAATGGGGCTCTTGCATAATTCAGATAGAGAAAGAGGGATCCGGTCGACATGTCATAGCGAGCCGATGGTGACATCCGTTGGAGTTTCTCAATCATCGTCCATCTTTCACAGTTTGTTGATCGAAGATGTCATCTCGATCATAGAACTTGGAGGCCTTTCGATACTAGATGGAAAGGTTCCTCCAGAGGAGAATCATGATCGAATACGGATTCGCTCTGCTTCTCTATTTTTCTTCCTAGGGGTTTCGGCAGGTATGCTAGCCCAAGTACTCTTTTTTGGCATCAATTGTTTACATTTTGATGGTGAGTTTTTTGAAATTGAAATCACATCAAGATTGCCTGCATAGTCTGCACCTCTCGCGTGAGGCCCTGAATTACTTCGTACGCAGCGATTAAACTGAAGAAAAATCTGATTTTCTGGATCCAGATTCATTAGATCTTTGAATTGAGATCAAGAGATAATTATTTCAAAATTTTTTCTTAATCCAAGATAGATCCCTAGGAATGTTTCAGATACTGATTATTATTATTTTAATAATTAAAAATAAATTTGATAACTAAATTAAATAAATTTAATTTCTGTGGAAGGTAGATCTAATCTTATTACTCGTTTGAATGATCCTATAAAGTTGCGAAAGGCTTCTGAGATCTAACGCACGCAAGCTGGCCTACTTATCGGTATCCACTTGGCATGAATTCTGAAGATTCTTCTCTTCTCTATCATTCTCAAAAATGATTTGCGATCTATTTGGAGGATTTTCAAAACACTCTTTCGAAGTATCAAGTTAGTTATCTTTGCAGTCGCCAGCCTTCTAGCTTTCTGTTGTCTTTCTCTCATGTCTGGATTGCACCAACCAAATCCCAAAACTACTTTGGCGTGGAGAGGAAGAGGGAAAAGATGGGCTTGGCATGGAGGAGGAGAGAAACAGCTTGGGGGTTTGGAATTTTCCAATTGCTCTTTGGAGTTGGGCAGCAGGTCTTATTTACTAGAACTATGCTGATCCAACTTCTTCTTCTTTCCTAACCAATCACCAAATCCTTTTAAGAAATCATGATCTAATTCTGATTGGTGAGAATAAGAGTCCCTTGGATTCCTCCTTAGATGGCACTAAGACCAGTCAAAGTTGAGTTATTAGAGGGTCTAACGTGAATCCAAATAAGGAGATGGAGTCCCCATGTCCAATAGACTCCTAGAGTCTCCAGCTTGGGCACACGCCTAAGGGTGGCATGGCGCCCTCTCACTGCAGGTTCTAGCAGGAGGACAGCCCATCACAAAACCCTCCAATATGTGTGAATCCACTGGACAAAGTCAAAGTCTAATGACAATAATTTTATCCAGTCAAAGGTCAACTTTTTAACCAAAGTCAAAGGACGAGAAACTGGCAGGTAGATACAAAATGACGGTATTTCTTACAAATAAGACAACCCTTTCTGACCTGAACCAAGCTCCAGTCAGACAAGTGGAAGGCCCTCTGATCGGACAAACTCTTTGACCCTCAGTTCAGCGTAACATCTATTTATGATAGTAAAACAAGATAACGTTAGGTTCAATCGCAAGTGCTAGCACTATTTTTTTGACCTATTTGAATCTATCAGAATCAATTTGAACTGGATCAGTTCAATTGCTATGATCATAGATTCAAACCTGCTTGTTTATATGTAACCCAATTAGATTCAATTTCTTATATGGTAATGGGATATGCATGTCATCTATTCATCGACAATCATCGAAATGCTCTTCGATGGATCAAACTCTTCTGAATTGCAAGCGTAGAATGATCGATCATATAAATCATTTCTAATTGCTTTCCCAAAAATCTATCAAGTGACACTAGATAGTATATGGTGGCACCCATCAGAGCTGATGCAGAACTCTTAGTGCAGTATTGTTGGATTAAGTTCTTTCTATTTTGAGCTCGATCAGATTAGGCGTTAAGGTGAACTACGTTCAAATCAGTTTCTGTCATATGATGTAATCATTTGATTCAGGTCCACGGCTGTGAAAAGCTAAATATAAAAACTTTTCTTCTTCTATTATTTCACTCTGCGATGGCCATGGGCCTTCTAGATTGATTCTCATGATCATCACTAGGGCTCTCTTACCACCGAGGTGATAGATTCCCATCTTGATTGCAATCCAAGTTCCATACAGATGAACAATGCATATAGCCACTTATACCTCAGGGATTTCCATATGGATGGAGACAGTAATTGGTGTATGTCAAATATAAACCCTCAAGGTGACTGATCGATAACACTCAGGTCAAAGCAATCCAGACATATACTGCCAGCCATCGAGTCGTCATTGACAGAAGTAGACTTTCTAATGACTATCGTTGGGATGGTTCACGCTCGAGTGCCCTCGCTTCTCTAACGAGTTTCTGTACTCTCCTCGGTGTCTCTACACACGCTAGACCAAGACTCAATCTATAAGGAGAAGTCGATTGTCTACACTAACCTTTCAGGATCAGATTCCACCATCCTTGTGTGATCCTATGGTCGGGAAGCATTTTATGAGTTTAAATAATGATTTTCGATGTCTTAAATTTTAACTCTCTTGAAAATTATAATTTCAATTACAATTAACTCAAAGAGATGATCACAGACCTACTAATACACATATGATGATGAAAATAATTCCATTTTATTGGATTATGTAGTCAAATTATAATTTTTTTGCTCCCTAGAAGTGTATTAAAAGTGTCAGCCAATTCTAGGCTTCTAGGGCACATATATTAACAATCTCCCACTATCCTAAAGCCAATTAGCTACAAATCTAGTCCATGCTTCTCAAGATGGGTTGATCTTCTCTGGCCCAATTGACTTTGTAATTGGGTCTACACATTCATCTGTGGAGTCAGACCTATTGACTCGACGTAACCTTTCGAGGTAATCGCGAATGAGGTGGTATCGCCGCTCAATGTGAATTAATTTTTTGTGAGACCTCGGATTCCTTAGCAAGGACTATGGCGCCATTAGTTGTTGAGTATAGTAGGGAATGGCATTTGATGGCATTTACTCCAATTTCTGTAGAATTTCTTATCTAGAATGCCTTCCTTTGCAGCCCTCTTAATGCACGCGATAATTTCTGCTTCCAGTGATAGAATCTGCTATCACGTTTGCTTGGAACTCTTGACCACAACTGCGCACCCACCATTGCACACAAACAAATTCCGATGTCGACTTTCAATCATCTATACTCGAACATGAATTCGGTCTGTGTATCCCTGGACTTAGAGTTATCCGTTACAAAGACCAACATCATATCCTTAGTTCTTCTTAAGTACTTAAAGATACTTTTATAGAAGTCCAAGTTGTTGTTCACTTGGATTTTGACTGATATCTGCTTGTGACGCTCATAGCATGGGCTATATCAGATGTGACATGGCATGGCATACATGAGGCTCCCTATTGCAGAGCATTAAGGGATCTTACTTCATGCGTTTTCGTATTTTCTTAGGTGTGCTAGGGCACATTTCTGGAAAGATGAAATACATGTCTTGAGGGTATTAATCCTCTTTAGGTTTTTTACTAAAGCTCTTTAGTACTTTCTTTATGTACATCTTCTGTGAAAGTCCTAGCATACCAATTCGTTCTTCCTATAACCTTAATTCCTAGAATAAAAGATGCTTACTTAGCTTTCAATGGAGAATCCTTGGAGACTTATATTGTGGACGTTGTTAACATTGGGGGGAATATCATTTTCAATTAAGGAGGACTATCATCCACGTAGAATACGAGAAAGACAACAACGGTCACACTGACCTTTTGAAGACACATGGTTCCTCTTCATTTTTTGATGAAACCAACATTTTTGATACATCAAATTGAAAGAGTGATCACAGCTCTAGATGCTTGTTAAGTCATATATGCGACCTTTGCAGCTTGCAACCTTTGCTGATCAATATCAGCTGAATGTGAAAACCTAGTGGCTGTTCCCATATAGAATATCTTACCTCAAGAGATATTACCATTTAAGAATTGCCATTTTCACATCCATTTGCCATATTTTATAATCGAAAATAGGTTGCAACGGGCAAGCAATATACGGATCGTGATTTTTAGCATAGGCCACTGAAACAAGATTATCCTGATAGTTCAATTGACCCTTCGCAGTTGACATATTAATCTTTTGCCCACTAGCCCTAGCCTTAAATGTGTTCTCCACCATTTCCATCTTACCAATCTTTCTCTTGAAGATCCATTTACCACCAATAGGTACTATACCTATTCATTGGTGATCTACCACAAGGTCTAACTTGATTTGCAGTGCATCGAATCTAATTTTCGACTACATTAGCCTAGCCACTTTTTCGGATGTCGATATCTGATATCGGTCTGCATTATAGATTTTGGGCATCACTCACCATGAGATCATTATCTATTTGAGGAACACTTCCTCTACTTCCTCTGACAAATACCTAAGTATCTTTTGGAGGATGAAAAAATCTCTTTCCGATCTACGAGGTGGAGGAGGTAGTATTCTGATTGGCTCAACCTGATTTTGGTTCCATTTGCGTCCTTGGCTCATTGTATTGAGGACTTTTCTTTCAAGCTTAATCTGCTTTCAATGTCGCTATCTGAATAAACTATATTTCAAGAAAGAGGCCTATATTGACTCACAATCACATTATGATCTCTTCTGGAATGTAGAAAATAATCATAACTAATGACTCTTTAGGGATATCCTATGAATCGAAGCTCTGAAGGACTATAAACTCTAAACTTGTCTGCTTGTTTTCTTTTGACATGAGCGAGACAACCCAAATTCTGAGATGACTCAGACTTGGTTTCTTTACCATTGCCATTATCTCATACGGTTTTGGTAGGAACGATTTTTTAGAAAAATCTATTCAGCTAGATAAATGAACGTAACAATGAGTGTGCCCAAGAAAATCAGAAAAGTCTATGAAGCTCATTTCATGGATCGAATCCCATATCAATAGGAGTCCGATTCTCTTCGTTCAATGAAATTCCATTGAGTTGAGGATTCTTGTGGAGTCCATTGAGAGACGATATATCATTTTCTCTTAAGTAGTCTCAGGAATTCTTGGCTAAGGTAATTCACTCTCTCGATATGATCGAGAACCCTTAATAGATTTTCAATTTATTTTTTCTACTTTCATTTCTGAATTCTTTTGAACTTTTCAAAGGCTTGTTTAGACTTTGTGTATATAAGATACACATACCCATTACCTAGACAGAATCAATCGAGTAAAGATAATGAAGTAGGACAAAATTGCCTTCTTAAGCCAGCAATCAAATGGGCCACATACATCAGGTACGTACTAGGGCAAGGAGATCTATGTCCCTTTCCCATTGTCCCTACAAAAGTGGGAGTTTAGTACTTTTGCCTTGAAGATAAGATTCATAAGTTGGATATGCACTCAGAAGTTATTCGGACTCAATAGCCCATTTTTCTCCAATTTGTTGATCCTATCTTCTGCTATATGACCTAATCTCAGGTGCCATAGATATCTATCAATTTGGACATCCTAGGTCATTTGGCATTCATGTTTTGCTCGATAGTTAGAACAGATACATCAATATGTAGTTGATAAAGATCGTTAATAAAGAAATCATTTACAATTTTATTTCTTTCATAAAGAATGTTACAATGCGTCCTTAAAGAAGGTATTATATAGCCTTCTAGTGCTAGCATTGAAACAGAAATCAAATTCCTGCTACTGCAGGCACATTAATAACAGTCTTCAAAACTAAGTCTAAACCAGATTGGTAATCGAAGAGGGTATGTTCCCACGGCTACTGCAGCAACTTTTGCTCCATTTTTTATGCATAGGATCATGTCTCCATCCCTCAATCTTCTGCTATCCTCAAAATCCTGCATGAAAGTGCATAAATGAGCACTAGAACTAGAGTCAAGCACCCAATTAAATGCAAAAGAAATCGTAAGGTTAGACTCAATAACGAGCATACCTTCAGAAAGATCTTCCTTCTTGTTCTTCAGGGTGGCTAGGTAAGTAGAGCAGTTCCGCTTCCAATGGCCATCGCTGTTGCAATGGAAATACTTTCCTTTGACATCGGCCTTCTTCTTCGGCTCTGTCTTCTTCTTCTTTGCTCCTTCCATCTTCTGCCTTTTCGCAGACTTCTTTTTCTTTTTAGAAGACTTTCTTTTAGAAGAAGTTCATTCTATAGCAAGAACTGAGCCTTTAGAACCTTTCATAGAAAGCTCGACGGTGACCAGCATGTTCATTAATTTGGCCAAGGAATTTTGAAGTTTATGCATGTGATAATTCATGATGAATTGCCCATATGCATCAGTCAAGGATTGCAAAATAACATCATTCTACAGATCCAAGTCTAACTTCACACCGAGCTTCTCAAGCTCTTTTAAGTTCTTGATCATTATCAGACAATGATCTTGGACTGACTGCCCATCACGCATCTTAGCCTTAAAAAGCATCTTATGTGACTTGATACCTGGCTGTGCGACTCTGTTCACCAAACATCTCTTGCAGGTGAGTCAACATTTTGGTGGAGCAGTCCCGATATCCTCATGTTGGTACTGGAGCTCATCAGACATCGAACCCAACATGTAATATCTGGCCTTATTGTCTTCATCTATCTATTTTTTCAGAGACACTCTCTATTCAGTGAACAGATGGATTGGTAAGGTGGGAGGGTCCTGGTCCAATACATGAGTTAACTTTTCGAAACCCAAAACTATTTTATAGTTCCTGAGCCAATCTTTATAATTGGATCCGGTCAGTCTATGTGTGTCCAGGATACGTGCCAATGGGTTAGAGGTAGACATTTTTCTGTAGAGAGTTAAAGATTCTAGTTAGATACTGTAATTATGACTTGACCAATTTATTTAAAAATTTTATTTTTAAATAAATTAGCTCTTACTATTTTCTCGAATCCCTACACTTTCTCTGTAGAGATGCAAAAATCTCCACGATTAATGATTTTTAGTGGATGGTGCGGTCTCACCAACTGACTCATCACCTCACCTAACAGTTATTGGTGATGGGTTAGCCAATGAGTGAACAACTATTGTTCAATAATTCTCTAATCATGATACACCCAAACTTGGTCTCTAATTCATGAATCTCACCGTATCTGAAATATTGATCCACTCCTTAGTTAAGTCAGACCCACTATTTGCACTGACTGAATTTCTAATTGAGTCTCTCACCGTATCTGAAATATTGAGCCCAACTTATCCTCCAGCCCATAGCATCCAATGCCTAATAGACATGATTGCGTCTTCCCGGTGCAACTGAGCCACTATATCCAGCCGAGAACAATCAACTTCGGAAAGGGTCCGCACATCTACAATGCGGAAGATCTCAATTTAATTTTCTTAGGGAGAATTGATTCAGGTCTCATTAAACTAAACTTATCATGTCATAACAATTATGACTAACCGTGGATTGGATTAGCTCGATTATTGACCACCTCAAATCAGAACTGTGTCAATAGATTATGGTCAGGTAAGTGAGACGGTGGAAGGATATGCCATTAACTCATACAAGAATGCAATTCAGGTCGAGTAGCTTCAATTAAAAATCATAGTCGGCGTTCGTTGTGCCAAACTTACCTTTAGACACCAAAATTATTAAGTCAGAACCAATTGGGTTAGCCTACAATCAGACTCTAACTCCGAGCCTAATTAAGTCTTGCTTGATCGTGACTCGATCTTGATCCAGACTTAATCCTATTAGGCTGGTCAATTTAAGCATTATTGATCCCATCTAACCAACTCTTGATTCGGTTTGATCAACCGCTTAGACCTAATTGAGCTACCCAAGCCCGAATCCAATATTATGAATATGTCTTAGATCTAAAATTCTCAATTTTAGACCTAATTGATATTTCATAATCTTAATTTTTAATTAAGTAAGATTCATAAATAAAATATGCATAATAAATTCTAGGATTTCAGGATCTAGGATTTTGCAGAAAGTAAGTTTTGGATTTCTGATTAAGGACGAATGCGCAGCACGCCTATACGTCATAAGAATTTCCCATCGAATGGAAGGAGAGGATCTTTAAACCCTTTTTTGTTCTTATGATCGGACGGCTAAGAGGAACGCCTTAATCAGGAACATGCAATACTATAAAATAGTTTTAGATCTATATCATATATCTCATATACAAATTAGATCTAATCATGGCATATTTTAAATACATCTTATGTATCGAATCATGCATATTTTTAGATCTAAATTATTTTATAATAATTTAAAAAATTAGATTTAAATTAATCTCATCAAAATAAACTCTAATCTAGACAACTATGTAGAACTATTCTACAACTAGTCTAGACATGCATCAATTATATCTCATATGATGTTAAAATTAAATAATTTTATTTGCTATTTTTAGATATTATTATAATAATTATAATATCAAAAAATAATAAATAAATAAATTTAAAATATGATTTAATTAAATTAAATTAAAAATATGCTAGACTATTCAATAGAACTATTCTATTTTAGAATTAGTCATGCATATTCTCTAATCTTAGATCCAAATTATTTAATTTTATTTTTTTTGATTTCAGATCTAATCACATCTCATGTGACATCTGAGATTATTTATTTTTTAATTAAAATAAATTTAAAATCAGATCTAAATACTTTAGAACCTTGGCTCTGATACCAATTGAAGAAAAAATCCTGATTTTTCGAATCAGATTCGTTCAGATCTGATCGAATCAAGAGATATATTTCAAAATTTTTTTCTTTAATCTAGATTAGATCTAGGATATTTTAGATCTGATTCTTATTATTTTAATAATTAAAATAAATTTAGATAACTTAAATTAAATTAAATTTATCTTGACGTAGGATAATCTTATTACTCGTTAATGATCCTATAAGCAGTGGAAGGTTCTGGATCTAGCCACGCAAGTGCCTGACTTCTATCGGTATCCCCTTGGATTGGATCTGAAGATTCTCTTCTTCTCTATCATGTCTCCAAAAATTAGATTTGGATCTGATTTGGAGGATCTTCAAAATTTCTTTCGAAGATCAGCAGTTATCCTTTGCAGCAGCACAGCCTTCTAGCTTTCTGTCGTCTTTCTCTTGTCTGGATTGCACCAACCAAGATCCAAAACTACTTTGGGTGTGGAGAGGAGAGGGAAAAGATAGGCTTGGCGTGGAGGAGGAGAGAACCAGCCTTGGGGTTTGGGAATTTTCAATGCTCTTTGGGTTGGGCACAGGATCTTATTTATAGACTATGCGTGATCCAACTCTTCTTCTTTCCAACCAATCACAATCTTTTGTGAAATCAGATCTAAATCTGATTGGTGGAAATAGAGTCCCTTGGATTCCTCCTTAGATGGCGCCTAAGATCAGTCAAAGTTAGTTCTTAGAAGAAGTCTAAATAGGGAAATCAATAAGGAGATGGAGTTCACTATCCAACAGGGCACTCCTAGGGCTCCTCAGCTTGGGCACACGCCAAGGGTGGCGTGCGCCCTCCTCCTTGCCAGGTTCTGGCAGGGGACAAGGCCCCCACCAGCTCTCCAATAGGTGCATGACATGTGGACAAAAGTCAAAGTGTCAATGGTCAACATTTGACCAGTCAAAGGTCAGACTTTTGACCAAAGTCAAAGGAACGAAGAAATGGCAGGTGACCAAAAATGGCAGGTAATGTCTTACAAAATAAGACAACCCTTTTCTGACTTGGACAAGCCTCCAGTCAGACCATAGTGAAGGCCTCTGATTGAGCACAAACTCCTTTGGCTCAGTCAGGACAACTTATTTATGATAGTAAAAGAAGAACGTTAGGTTCAATCGAGTGCTAGCACGATTTTCTTGAACCTAATTGAATCTCATTCAGATCAATTGAACTGGATCAGTTCAATTGATGATCACCAGATTCAAACCCTTGTTTGTGTGACCCAGTTAGGTTCAGTTCTATATGGTAATGGGATATGTCATGATCTCTATCATCGACATCATCGAAACTCCTTTCGATGGATCAGAACTCTTCTGATTCGAACAGCTAGAATGATCGATCATCTAAATCATTCTAATTGCTCCCAAAATCCACCAGTGACACCTAGCAGTATATGGTGGCAACCCATCAGAGCTGAATGCGAACCTCTTGGTGCAGCTACCTGTGTGATTAAGTTCTTCTATCTTGAGCCCCGATCAGATTAGGGTTAAGGTGAACTCGTCAAACCCTAGTTTCTGTCATATGATGTAATCATTCGATTCAAGTCCAATGTGAAAATCTAAATAGAAACTCTTTCTATTATTTCACTCTGCCATGGCCATGGGCTTCTGGACTTGATTCTCATGATCATCATAGGGCTGCTCCTCTACCACCGAGGTAGATAGATTCCATCTTGATGCAATCCAGTTCCTACAATGAACATGCTATAGCCAACATACACCTCAGGGTTTCGTATGGCTAGGAGACCGAGTAATGGTGTAGTCAAACTATAACACCCTCAAGGTGAACTGCCGATGCACCTCAGGTCAAAGAACCAGACACACTACTGCAGCATCGAGTCAGTCATTGACGAGAAGGTAGATTTCCTAATGACTACTCGAGGTGGTCACGCTCAGTGCCCTCGTTCTCTAACGAGTTCTGTACTCTCGCTCCGGTGTCTCCACACCGTAGACTCAAGACTCATCTACTAAAGAGAAGCGATTGTACATCAACCTTCTGGATCAATCACCATCCTTGTGATGATCCTATGGTCGGAAGCATTTTATGAGTTAATAATGATTATTCATGTCTTAAATTTTCAACTCTTGAAAATATGAATTATCATTACCATTAACTCAAAAGATGTATCACAGATACTAAATACACATATATGATAGAAAATAATCCATTTTATTGATTATAGTCAAAATTATAATTTTGCCCCTAGAAGTGTATTACAAGTGTCAGCCAATTCTGGCTTCTAGGGCACATATATCTAATATAAACTGCTTCGGATCTACCATGGCCGCCAGTAAAGATGGAGGTTGAAGTACCGATGATGGAGCAGGAATGGATGGATCTGGCTCAGATTTGACGGCAGAAGTGGTAGATCTACGGGTAGTCGCCTTCTTTTGAGGCATTTCTTGGGATTGAGGGAGAGGATGGAGGTGAACCCTGGAGAAGAAGGTCGGCAGGGTCAATTGAGCACTCTTTTAAGAACAAGGATGCCTCAGAGATAGAGTTCCTTCCTCCAGCGTCAATTCTATTAGTATAGAATCTGGTTGACATCGGATCGAGCTGGAGTCGAGAAAAATGAGATCGCCATCGATAACCTACAAAATAAAGTTCCATTCGAAGTCGGTGGTGGTGGCTCCAGCAGGACCCTCCGACGATCAAGTCAGCTTTTCTGGCCAACAAAAATAGAGTGCTTAGGAAAGAGCTCGGTAGAGTTTCGGGAAGGAGAAGTGAGCTTAGAAAAAATATATCTGAAGGATCCCTTTTTATAGACGAAGCTTGGTTGATAGTGACGGCCATATTGTCCGGTAGCGGGCCACTCGAGGCTGCATGGGGTTCGGTACATAGAGGAAGGTGTCGTCAGACTGATAGTGACATGGAGTTCGGTATGGAGAGGAAGGTATCGTCAGACTGATGTGAC
Organism: Cocos nucifera; assembly: GCA_006176705.1. Taxonomy (NCBI): domain Eukaryota; kingdom Viridiplantae; phylum Streptophyta; class Magnoliopsida; order Arecales; family Arecaceae; genus Cocos; species Cocos nucifera. The sequence continues at coordinate 314,293 of QRFJ01000725.1, read as the reverse complement.
AGCCATACGGTCTGGTCGTGGGCCACATGGAGCTTATTACGGAGAGAAAGGTGCTGCCAGACTGATAGTGGCAGCCATACCATCGAGATTTAATAGTCGAAGTTCGGAGGAAGCAGGCATTGGTTGGCGAAGATCTTTGACATATATACATTCTAGAGAAGTTCGGACTCCTAAAGGGGATACGGCTGAAGGAGGAATCCAGAAGGAGTTCGACTCCTGGAGGAATTCAATTGAAGGAGAGATCTGAAAGAAGTGTGGCTCCTGAAGGAACTTGATTGAGGGAGGAATCCCGAAGGAGTTCAGCTCCTGTAGAAGTCCGACTGAAGGAGAGGTTCGAAAGGAGTTCGGCTCCTGGAGGAACTTAACTGAGGGAGGAATTTCGAAGGAGTTTGGCTCATGTAGAAATCTGACTGAAGGAGAGGTCCGAAAGGAGTTTGGCTCTTGAAGGAACTTGATTGAGGAAAAGGTTTCAAAGGAGTTAAGTTCCTGTAGAAATTCGACTGAAGAAGAGATTTGGAAGGAGTTTGGCTCCTATAGGAACTCGACCGAAGGAGGAGTCTGGAAGGAGTTTGGCTCCCATAGACATCCGACTGAATGAGGGGTCTGGAAGGAGTTCGGCTTCCATAGAAACTTGACTGAGGGAGGAATCCCGAAGAAGTTCGACTCCTATAAAAATTTGACTGAAGGAGAGATCTAGAAGGAGTTCGGCTCCTGTAGGAACTCGATCGAAGGAGTCCGACTGAAGAGATGTCTAGGAGGAGTCCGGCTCCTGGAGAAGCCCAGCAAGAGGAGTCCGACTCCTGAAGAAGTCCGATTGAAAGAGATGTCTGAGAGGAGTCCAGCTCCTGGGAAAGCCAAGCGAAGAAGATGTCTGGGAGGAGTTCGGCTCTTGGGGAAGCCCGACGGGAGGAGTCCGGCTCTTGAAGAAGTCCGACCGAAGAAGATGTCTGGGAGGAGTCCGGCTTCTCGAGAGTTCGGCAGGAATTCAGCCATTGGGGGAGTTCGACTGAAACTCGGCCGCTGAAGAGTTCGGCTGACTGAAGAGGTTCGGCTGGGGCTCGATCGCTGAGGAGTTCGGCCAGCTGAAGGAGTTCGACTAAGGTTTGACCGCTGAAGCTCTTCCGTGATTATCAGTTGCATTGGGCTAAGCATCAGGCTGAACTTCAGCAAGAGTGGGGTTTATCCCCAACAACTATAATGATATATTTAATTATTTTATAGTAAATACAATAGGGGGATTGGATCCGTCGGAGCACAAACAAAAATCATATCGGATGGGTACTATAAAATATCATAGGGGACGAGTTTCATACTTTGCCACATTTTTCTTAATACCGATCTTAAAGATTAATTAAGTCTAAAAGTCAAAGATATTTTTTACTAATAGAGTTATTAGTCCTGTGATTAAAAAAATGGTATTCTTTTTTTTCTCATTTTCGATACATACCTTTTAATGATACATACTATATAATTGTACGAAACACACTAAATAAATTAATCATCAAACACGTTAATATACACCTATAAATAAATCAATACATAATTTTTAGAACGTAGAGTTCACCAATATACAGTATAAAGCAAAGTGATACATATTGTAAGCTTTTTGAATATACATCCATCAACGTTCTAATACACACCTATAAATAAATTGATATATAGTTTACTAAACTTAGTATATTGCCAGTTAATACATACATGATAAAATATTCATCCAATGTTCTAATACATACCTTTAGGTAAAGCAATATATAATATTTAGAATATAACACTCATCAGTACATAGCACATGACAAATGATATATTTTAAAACGGTTTAGTAATGTATATTATAAGCTTTTTTGATATACATCCAGCAACGATCCAATATACATGTATAGATAAATTAATACATAGTTTATTAAACATAGTATTCATCATTATATAGTATATAGTCAGTTGATATACAATAAAATATTTATCCGATGTCCTAATAAATACCTCTGGGTAAAATGTTATATAGTTTTTATGAACTTTTAGATGCAAATTTCTTAGAAAAAAAGAGAAGTTTGAAAGAGGAGAAAGACTCGAAGAAGATCTCATGGATAGGAGAGATGGTGCAAGAAGTTTAGAAGAAGAAAAAGAGATTAAGGAAGAAAATCTTTTGGATTGGAGAAATAGCTTGATAAGAAAGATAATGGATGGAGAAGTTTGACGAGGAAGAAAAAGAATATGGATGGTTACGAAGATATATATTTTATTTATTTTTTATTATTTTAATTATGAAAGTAACAAGCTTTGTTAGTAAAAAAATTTAATTTTTATATAATTTTTAGATTTTTTTTAAAAATATAAAAAATATGATATAAAATTAAAATTATTTTATATGATGGATTTTTGCTCCGGGACATGCGCCACGGGAGGAGGCCATAACCGGTTTCTCGGCATTTAAATATCTTTCGACGGTCAACTTAAATACGGTGATCTGTATGCCAACCAACAACTCAAATCTTTTTAAATACAAATAAATTCTCGCTGCTCCCCACAAGATGAAGTGGCATCATGACCGTCATTCGCTTCCTTTACCGTCCGAAACAAAACCATGATGATCTTCTCTTTCAAAATCTAAAAGCTATCTCGATTCTTTATAAATTACTAGTGATTCCTACGCCAGTGCAACTTGTTATGGGGCCAAGAATAATAAATTCCTTGAACCGGGGTTCCTCGAAGTCAAGTAAATACCTGCACATCTAAAAGAAAAAAACGGTGAATATAGAGATGAAATGCCATTTTACAGCATCTAAAATTTTCGATTGGTAGATTTGCCAACCCAAGTACTTCAAAATAGCGTCAAGCCACCAAACCGGCATCCCTATTCACTCACATGCAAAAGAGAATGTATAGTAATTTTAGCTATTTTAGATTGCATCTTTTTCATAAAAATATAATCGATCTTTTTTTCATAACATTAATCATTAGATCCTATATTATATAAATCTTAAAATATTTTAATTATTTTCTTTCATTCATCTATATTGATCTCGTCTATTACATGATTCAAGATATTGTAAAATCATTTTTTGCTATAAAAGATATCATCTGAATCTTTCAATTCATATTTTTCGTGAATGATTGATTTTTTTATAATATTAACTGCCAGATCGTATATTATACGAATATCAAAATATTATAATCTATTTATTTCTATATATATCTCAAAATAGTTATCGGATGATCAAACGATTGATGTCGCGGAGGGGACCATGAAGCTTCCATTCTCCCTCCGTTGCCGCTCGCCTCCTCTCCCCCATTTGATACGTTAGCAGAAAACAAAACACACTTCCGGCTACTAAAGAAAGAATACAGCCATTTCAAACAGCTAAAGTAGTCAAAAGCTTTAAAGAACGCTACTATTTCAAAAGGCCCACCTCAAGTCCTCCCCTCACAGTGCAATACTACCGAAAGTGTACAGCTTCTGCTGTCATTATGAGCTGGTGAGGTTCAGCTAAGCATGTACACAAAGGACGCATGATACTAACCATATGTGAGGTGCAACAAAAGTCAATAAACTATTAAAAAAACAAAGCATAAGAAAGGGTAGGCCTCTCTCTCTCTCTCTCTCTCTCTGTGAGTCACGGAGAAGTAGGCTTCACTCCATTGCCACTCGGATCGAGGTAAGAGGTTCTGTTTTGGCCTAATGGCTTTCTCTTCTTTTCCTCGTTTGTTTCCTCTGCGGTGGGTGTTGGCAGCTTTGCAAAAGAGGGAGCTTTTTTCTTTTTTTCTTTTTACTTTTTTCCCGCAGTTCATGTGCAGCTAAATCTTGCCTCATAGGTAGCTTAGGCTTCCATTTTTTTTTTTTATTGTTCTTAAATGGGTTTTAGGATTGGGGTTTCTGAGGAGTATGGAGGGCTATCAGTTTCTTCTTCCATTGGAGATCTCATTCTATTGGTGGTTGTTGAAGTGCTGGTGGTTGTGCGAAAGTAGGTGTTGGTGTTTTATATTAATATTTGGCTTCTTGATTTTTGTTAGGGTTTAGGGTTTTGGAGTGGTAGGTGTCTTCAGATGGTGTTGTTTGAACTCCTCGGAGTGTTATTTAAGTAAAAAAGGAGTTTACATCTCTTTACAGTGAGTAATGTCGCTTAGGAGTTGGGTTTGTGGGGTGGTTTGGGTGATTTAGGGTTTTAGGATTAGTGTAGAAAAGGAGGGTTTTATGATTGAAGACAGTGTTTGCTGTTCTTATTGACACTTATCCTTTTTTTTTTTTTTTTTTTTTTTTTTTGGCCCTTTTGAGCGAAAGGCATGCATCTTGTTTGTATTGTTTTTGTAGTCTGTTACCACTTTCATATTTGTGTGGGAATATATGCCCGTGAAAACTAATGAAGTCCTTTTGATGATCTGAAACAGGATGCTGCTCGGAAATGTTAGTGAGATTTGTCTGATGTGGGAATTCTTTCTTTCTTTCTTTCTTTCTTTCTTTCTCAGATATTTTCAATAGGTTAGTTTTATTTAAATGAGCTTGTCACTTGTACGACTATATGCTCAAGCTTATTTAGTAAACTGATTGATGGTTACAATTTTCAGTTGTTTCATTAGTGGTGGAATGATGTTTTCTTAAAGATCAAACATGTAATTATTAAAAAGCTTGGTACATTCTGAAGAATGCTATATGCTTCGGCATTAATATAGAAACAAAAGCCGTTGTAACTTTAAATTGGCTTGGTCAAATAGCTTCTTTTAATTCTTTTTGTAATATCTATCTGTCTAAACAACGCAGGTTAGCTAATTCTTAAATTAAAGTTGAGGTATGTCTGCGGCAAGGCTACAAGGGAGTTTAGTAGTCTGATGTTGAATTCATGCAATCATGTCCAGAAGAACAGCCTCCAATTTGGAAGATATGCTGTTTCTATTGGTCGTATAGCAATAGTTTATGAGATTTGAGATTTTAGCCTTTAAAGGTCGTTAAGAAAATGGAGGAGATACAGTCATATTCAGATAACTACAGATCATCCTCATCTTCAGCAAGTAGTCCAACAGGCCGAGCAACACAAGGTGCTTTCTTCTACCTGCGGAAACCGGGTACCTTAAGACAACCTATCTCTTTTGAAGACTCGCCTGAGTGGGATGACACAGAGATTGATGCACAGATAGAGGAAGTGGGTGAATCAATCCATGTTGCGACTGGAACGGCTTCCCCATCCTTGTCCAAGATCAACAGTGGGTCATTGCCTTCTCCATCATTGCCTGAGGTTTCTTCATCTGTCACTGCAAGAAAGATAGCTGGGGCATCAGTTGTGTGGAAGGACCTGACTGTGACAGTGAAAGACAAGAGGAGGTATTCTGATAAGGTTATAAAGAGTTCAAATGGGTATGCATTGCCGGGCACACTTACAGTTATTATGGGCCCTGCACGATCTGGAAAATCTACACTACTGAGGGCAATTGCAGGTTTGCATCAAAACTGACACTGAAGGTATCCTTGTAGCTTTCACGGGTAATTTGGATTTCTCAGATAATGGGGGAAGGATTTTGTCTCAACTGAGCTAAATATTTTTTGAAGTTCAAAATTAGACCTCGTAAAAAAGATTCCGTAATTTCATACAGAATAGAAAAAAATGTGTTAGTTAAGGTGCATATGAAAAAGCAGTTTGTGAATATATTACAGAAATATCTGGAAGATTATAAGAAAGAAGAAGTAGTTCATCATTGTCAAAAGAAATTGGAAAAAAAGGAGGTGAAATGAAGTTATTTTTTAAATTTGCCATTGAAAAGAAACAAGGACTTTCAAGGAGGATGTTGGCATTAAGCTGCTGTTTGAATTGTCTGTTGCATATTTTTATGACAACTGACAAAAGTATATTTTGTTTGTAATGTGCTTTTCTAGGTAGATTGCATGATCCAGCTAGAATGTATGGTGAAGTTTTCGTGAATGGGGTGAAAACCCTGATGCCATATGGTTCCTATGTAAGTGCTCTGCTATTTCATTTACATTCATTCTCTGCAGTCTCAAACTACTTTCCAGTTATGAATGTTTTAAATCGTTTCAGCTTAGCATTTTGATGTTCTTCCAATATCTGAAACTTGTATCTGAAAGATTATGTATAAATCCTATAACTTGGTGAAATGAGATGTGGCCAATTTCAGAACAACCTCTTCAACCATAAAGAATGTACTTTATTTTTTAGGGGCATATGAGCTGGTTGGCAGGATTGCTGTTCCTGATGATGGTACAACCAATAAATGCTAGCTTTATGTTGGTTGGCATTTATTAATAGAAAAGGTCTTTGTTGTATTTTATCGTGCAAGATATGTCCTTGTGTATAGCTTTTTTTTTTTTTTAAGTATGTGGCGAGAAAAAAAAAATATTAAGCTGCCCTCAAGAAAATACATCCTGACAAGTCCATCTTAACAGAATTTTGGAGGCATGTTGTGGAATTATTCATACTAAAAAGGAAAACACATTTCTAACTGCTAGCCCATGAAGATAACCTGCACATTGATTAGAAGAAAGTCTCATTGTCTTTACGATTGCCACTTCATCATGATGGTAACCAATAGTGGAACCTGCTCCAGATAAGAATTTAACCAAGTTATTGAAAAGGAGTTTAAGGGGATGGGGTTTTGGAATGAGCAAGATGGATTGAGTAGGAGTCCCTCAATGAGAGGGGGAACTCAGTGACCCTTAGAAATACTAAACACCATTTTCCATTCATGGTGCATCCTCTTCCAGATCAGATCAATTAGAAGGGGTATCGCCTCTAGATGGCTTAATCTTTGTTGATCCAGCATGCAAGAGCATTTGCACAATTGCGCTTTACCAAAGCCATGGCCTCCATAACAAGATTAACCATGGCTCATGACTAAGCTTGGGATTTGGAGGTTGCTTAGACTCATCCAGAGGGACAACTGCTGAAGTCAAAAGCATATTCTCCACCATGGGCAGCATGGCTTGTGACTGAGGACACTGGCTGGAGGCCTTTTTAATTTCAGATCCAGATAACTTACCATCAACCCCATTATAAATGGAAACTGGGAGATGTCCCTGTGGTCAAAGTGGGATGACTTTACTGCCCTGTTTCACTCATCAACCTAAGTAGTAGGATTCTTCACAGGAGGCTCAACAGCATTCAAATGTTTATATTTCTTAATTCTGTTGAGCATCTGCTGTAACCTCACAATTGCCTGTCTTATAATTAAAATTACTATAATGGAGGCATTTGAACCTTACATAATACAATAGTGTGTCAATTTTTATACTCGATGCACAAAAACATAGGTTAATTAAATGATCATCAACTTTTTCATGTTAGGCATTTCATACCTTGAGCTTTCGGATCTCTGTGTAGATTGAATTGCCCTCCTAAAGCCGTTGTTGTGGTTGCTCACAATGCATACAGTTTCACCTTTCATGTATCAGTTATTGCTTTATCGTACTGGCAGCAATTGGCAGTGATGCCAGTTCGCTTAATGGAAGAAAACAGTATGTTTCAGGCTGTGTTCTTATCTTCTGTCATAGGGGTCATTGGTATTCCCTATTGAACATTGTACCAGATATGCCTTATCTTCTGAGCAACTTATCTTTATTTTCCTAGTTAATGAAGGTTGTCCCTTCTATGCTTAAATAAAAAAAAAAATTGTGATGATGTCTATCCTAACTATGGTCTCCTCTTCTTGGATATGTGGGGGTTATTTCACGATTAACCTTTCTATTTCCTTGGACCAATCCTATCTGATGTCTAATTTCCAATTGCTCTTAACCAAATTGTCAAAGGAGGCCTTCCTAGGAGATTGTTTTGATATTATAGAAATGTATGACTCACATTGAATTGTGAAGTTAAGACTTCAGTTGGGTAGCCAAAATTTTGGAGTTCTAAAATTCTATTTGTTATGAGGCTCATATCTTCTTTTTTATTTTTTGGCCCCTTTCTCAGTTTGTGTTTATGTAGTCACAGAGGATAGGATACTCCTTATGACCTTCATTCCACACTTTCTAGGATCAATCTATTGGCCCAATCTACAAAATTGTTAGTGCCCCCTGAAAATTCCATGAGATGTTGAAAATTTAGATAGGACTCACGTTCTGGATGTTGAGGAGTACAGAGATTATTGAAGTTGAAGCTAAGGGCTTAGGACTTCTAGTTGCAAGTCTCGAGACTGTGCACTAATTGCTATTTTTTTCCTTGTCTTTTTTTGTTTTGGAATGTGACCTGGCCCTTAAGATTTGGATTGTCATTCAGGCATTATTGCAATACATAATGAATTAGTTGGCACTGCAGACTTTTGGTACAAACATTGTGAAAATGGCAGTGTATCCTTGTGATACTGTGAAACCTGGAAGCATGCGCTTGTTCAAATGTGATACCATGCCCCTCATGGGGAATCCTTCTTGCAGCACTACCATAGACTTAAGTCCACATTGTAATATTGATGTCAAAAAAAAATGAAAAAGAAAATAATAGTAACATGGACTGGATTATCGTTGAATGGTCATCTTGGCAATGTATAAAATTGTTGCCACTGCAAAGTTTGATGCAAATATCATGAAAATGGTATTGTACCATTGTGATATTGTTTGACCTGGAAGTGTGTTCGATTATAATACCTAATTATTTATGGTAGAATTTTGCTTGCAGCATTATTCTAGACTTAGGTCCCTATTTAATTTTAGTGTAAGAGGAGAATAAATAAAGAAAGAAAAAAATAACAGGAACTAGACAAATATGCAAGATAAAAGAAATATCAGTTAGATCATGAAAGTGGAAAATAGTCCAATATTATGGCAGTAAGCTCTGAAAGCAACCCTACTCACTTTTCCTGTGTCACATTTGGTGTTAGATTTGATTTTCATGGGCTTAAAAAGAAATGAATCTCTTTGCTCATGTAGAATATGTCTAGTGATTGCGGGAGGTGCCTTACCTCATTTTCAGATATTGATTAGTGGGATGTATGTTTAATATACCTAATATTGGAGTCTTTTACAAGTTTTAGAGTCAATCCTTCATGTGGATTATGGTCATTGGTTGATTTTGTATCTTTTGGAGTCTAAAGAAGCTGAGTATGAAGCTCGATGGCAAATAGATGAGGAATCTGTCAGGTTAAAATTTTGTTATGCATGATAGATAAGGAGTCAGTAACTCGTAATTTTATGGCTTTCTTTTCTTCAGAGGCTTGCACAATTGTTAATTATGACTTGCTGGATGAAGTGGTTGAGAGCTCAAGGTTTTTGGCAGGAAAGAAAGAAGAGAACTGAAATATCTTACTGTGTGGTGTTTTCTGAGTGAGTTGGAAAGATATGAATTGCAAGTCTTTAATGTTCAGGGGGTTTCCTACTCAAGATGTCCAACATGGTGTGATTTGTCTTGAAGCTTTTACAGATGGACCTTCATAGAACAATTGAGTTTTTCTTTTTTCCTTTTTAATAATTTGTATTTCTCTCATTTCGTATTCAGAGATGGTCGGAAGCTATTGCTTTTCCTTTGCCTTTTTATTAGAGGTTATGTTGCCTTTAATCTGCTTAGAAATGGTTCAGGTTTGATTTGTCCAATTTCTGCCCCTTCTTGTAGTTCTTTTTTTCATAGTGTATCCAATACTCCTCTCAGAAAGTGAGATGTCCTCTATTGCCTCATATGTCATATGAACCTTTTTTGCTCCAAGATTTTTCAATGTAATTATCAAGCTTGGAAACTTTTACAAGTAACCATCAGGTCTTGATTCTACAATTAGCTTTGAAGTAGATGCTTGTTGCAACTTCCGTTAGTACCAATTTTTTTGTAGTTGCTCTCTTGTACTCCTAATATGTTTCTCCATGTATTTTGGCAAGTTGTTGATGAAGTAGTTCATATCATGTCCGTATAATTTTTGTTATTCAGTCAATTACTGTTGTATAGGGCAGTGTTGCCATTTTTATGGCACATATATTCTACTAGTTGCAGTACTCAATCAGACATTTGCAGGGATATGTTGACAGGGAAGATGTATTGATCGAATCACTTACTGTTCGAGAGATGCTATACTACTCAGCACTTCTACAGCTTCCTGGTTTCTTCTCTCAAAAGAAGAGTGTAGTGGAGGAAGCGATTGCTGCTATGTCTTTAGGGGACTATGCTGACAAACTCATTGGTGGGCACTGTTATATGAAGAGGCTTCCTAGTGGCGAGAGAAGGCGTGTCAGCATTGCAAGAGAGCTTGTAATGAGGCCACATGTTTTATTTATAGATGAACCTCTTTACCATCTTGACAGGTTTTCTTGAGTTCTCTAATGCTAATCAATTGCTTTAGCACAGCCCCTTGTTTAGTTGTTGCACCTCTATATCTATTGGTTAGATCTTCACTTTTTTTGCTGGTACCTTTATTGCCAGCGTATCTGCACTTCTATTGATGGTTACATTGAAGAAACTTGCAAGCACAGGATGCACTCTCATATTTACTATGTATCAGAGCAGCACAGAAGTTTTTGGCCTCTTTGACAGAATTTGTTTGCTTTCAAATGGGAATACGTTGTTTTTTGGAGAAACTCTGGCTTGTTTGCAGGTAATTTTTATCTAATTTGATGCATTTATCTGATTAAATTTTGAGAAGCTGCATGAACGACTTCAGTCTCTTGTTCTAATTGACATTATTTACTAATATTTTTTGCCATCCTATATATTTTGGTAGTCTTTTAGTTGCCTCATTTCCTCACATCGCAATAATATTTTATGAATATATCATATTCCCCTTTGATTCCCGTAGAATTTCTCTAACTACTTAATATAATTTTCCATCTGGTCCTACATTCTATTGGGTAGAGTATAAGTTCCAATCTATGAAGCATGGGTATGCATGCAGGATATGGTCACAACCCAGTAGAAGTACTTGGATTCCATAAATCTTGAAAAAGGAGACAACAGAGTCCATACTTTGTATATATAAGATTTTTATAAAGAATACAAAGCATAATGATTTATCAACATAACATAGCCCATAATCTGCACAATAGTATTAACATCCACTAACAATATTTGGTTATCATTCAAATCAATAGAGCATAATCCCTATTCCATACAATAATATCAACACCACAGCTCCAAAACGAACCATTCACCATTAAAAGGTCAATGTTCATCAATTTTTTTTAAAAAAAGGGAAAAACAAAGCCCTAGCCTTTATCCCTAGAGATATCAGGGAAGTACCTCAAATATATTTGCAAATTATCCAAAGTTTTTCTAATTTTTGGAAAATAGGATACTTAAAATAAGTATCTGACACATATCCTAGAGGTATCCAAGGAATATCAGTATTCAGCATGTGCCTGACACTGAGGGCATATTTGAAATATCTGTACTTCATAAGTTCCAACTTCCCTCCAACAATATATCCATAAAAGATCTAACACCTTCACCTTTTAAACTCCACATCTTATCAGTGGGAAACATTGGTTTCATTTCTTCTTATACTTAGCTTTCATGACTACAACTGCAGGCAATTGTTATGTGGTCAACCTTTCCCCATTTTTGCATGCTTATCTGCCCCTTCTTCATGGTAAAAAAAATAAATTACTGTACAATTAGAATGCATATCCAAACAGCCTTAGCTCAGCTGATTAGCATCCTCTTCACTTGGAAGAGGCCCAAGTTTTGAACTGTGGTACCGTGGTGGCATCCCATCTCAAATGTATTTCTTAAGAACCAATTAGAATGTTTTACTCTAAATTCTGTATGCATATTACAAGTTGATCTCTGATTTGCAACTCATACATAAAATTTCTTATTCCATGAACCTCTAGGTGCGTGACATAAGACCATCTCAGCTCATACCTATAATTGATATAAATTTCATGAAAATTCTCACCATATTTTCGAATTTGACTTATATTATTGCATAGCTATGTAACTTGAATGCTAATTGGGCCAGCATGGGTTGTTCAAGACTCATACTTTCTGATGACAATTGTAGAGAGCTCTTATTGGGCCCTTTGAGTGTTAACATTTCTCATTTTGCAGCACTTCTCCAATGCTGGTTTCCCCTGCCCAATCATGCAAAGCCCTTCAGATCACTTTTTACGTGCAATCAATACTGATTTTGATAGGATTATAGCAATGTGCAAAAATTTGCAGGTACCCACATTTGATTTCTATTTAGCGGAATATATAGATTGTTTTTGTGTATTATCTTGGTAAATGTTTTTATGCACTGTGAAAGTTTATGGTAGATGTAACAGGATATGTAACACTTTTAATAGGATGATCATGGGGACTTCTCATCTGTGAGCATGGATACAGCTGTTGCAATTCGAACACTTGAAGCTACATATAAATCATCAGCTGATTCTGCTGCTGTTGAATCTATGATTGTCAAACTTACTGAAAAGGTCTACTCATTAGTCTTCTTGAGACTTAATGATTTTTTTAGTTTTCCTTGCTTATCTTTCATAGAAAAAGTTGGATTGCATCTTTATGGGTTTGGCTTTATGGCTTAACATATGATTCCCTGAAATTATTGCCCTGATTGCTAAAACTTTAGATATGACCTGGAAACCTGGTCTTTAGCTTCATTTTTGTCAAGGATTTTACAATGCTTAAGCAAAAGATGAATGAATCAGGTTAACATGTCCAACTTACAGGAGGAAGCACAACCTTGTATAATCGATGTATATGAATTTATTTATATCCATATTTGCTGGATATGTGGATCTCTTTTATCAACAAAAGTTTTGATGGAGCTGTTCTCATTTCTAGCCAGAAACAGAGTCATGCTTACATAGTTAAATCTATCATTTTCATTCTTTGGGTAATTGATGCAATTATAGCTTTCTGAATGTTTTACACACAAATATTATAGTTCTATTTTGGCCTTCCTTTGGTAACCTAGATTAATTTTATTAAGAACATGCAAATGTGAACACAATATTTGCTATCAAAAAAAGGGAAATATCGTTAACTAGTTTCTACTTAGGCCCATAGCTACTTTGTCTACTCTTTCAGGCAGATGAAATTCCGTGGTTACTTTACTCCCTTGACAAATCTCCTAAAGCATGACAAATGATCATAAATTGTATTATTAAAGATTTTTTACTAACTGATTAGCCACTTGATGTAGACATAGATGTTCATTAACATGTGCAAAATGTCAACACATTGACGATGGTGAACCAATTACATTTAGATTTTTCTAGTTCCTTCTGATTACTATAACACTGAAGAACATTCATGGATAACATTTATTCGGAAAATGAACATTTTGTTGTAATTTAAGCACTTGGCATATTTGCTATACGTGTAATGCATGTAATTCAGGACCTTCATAATTGTAGAATGAGGTCCATTAACTTGTTTGTTCAAATTTCGGCAACATGACATGTGAAAGAAAACTTACATCTGCTATGACTACTTTTACAATCATTTTTGCCAAAAATATTTTTAGTTGTTGTTAATAAATTATGCATAATTTGAATTCTGCAGGAAGGTCCTTATCTTAAAAGTAAAGGCATGGCTGGTTTTGCAACAAGAACTGCAGTGCTAACATGGAGGTCACTGTTGATTATGTCAAGGGAATGGAAGCACTTCTGGATTCGGCTTCTTCTATACATGCTTCTCATGCTTTCCATTGGTACCATATTTTCCAACATCGGTCATTCTTTATCATCTGTAATGGTGAGCTTATCAAAGCATTTTTCAGTCTCTTGTGGAGCCATGCATAAAAATTTTTGAATCATAAAATTTTTGAAACACTTGCTGATAGATTTGATGTTAGTGTTAAGCTTGATATATGCTATTGACCCATTCCTTAGTAGCTTAAACTTTTGGATTCAAATGGTTGGTTGGGATGATTTCAGATTAAGGTTTCTGGAGGTCATGTTTCAAGAGCCCAAGTCAGTTGTTTATATGATTAAGCTGGTTGTTGGTCTTGTGGGTCAATTCTCTAATCCTTGTTCGTGCATCATCCAGGACAGTTGAAAGAGGGGGGGGGTGGGGGGGTTGTGTGGGGGATTGGGTGGGTTGTGAAGGAATTGTTAGCTCAAGCTTTTGGTGTCCAGTAATTAGTTCACAGTGAGATCCTTTTTTGGTGATTCACATTATTAACTATCAAATTAACTTCTAAGAAACCTTTTCTTATCGGGAAGTTCTCATTTTCATCTCTGATCTTATTTATGTTGATTAGGATGACTCTTGTCTGCACCAATGGTAAGCCAACTTAGCAGGATCAAATATTGATTATGGATTCAGACACAAGTCAATTCACATTATGATATAGGAATGTATCTTCTAGATCATGTTCCTATGGTCACATCTTAACTTTAGAAATGTTTGATGACGTTGTTATGGACGTAAAGGCCCAAGGTTTGGAACCCGAGAAACAGGCTGGCCCAACTTAAATGAGATTTGAAGCTTCTTTATGGTCTAACATTCTTGCCAATATATTATCCTATTTCTGGTCCGAATTGTAATCTCTAATGAAGAATATAGCTCCATGAGCAAAGGCTCCTGTCACGATGAACCCTGCGATGTATTGGTGATGAGAATATAAGGCAGCTCGAGCAGTAAAGTCTTGCTATGAATGCAATTTCTTCTGCCTTTTAATACCCGAACTTGGCATTTTCAAATACATGCCTGACAGCCTTCTACCCTTTAATTGTCCTCGAAGACACACTAATCTGGTGCCTTTAGTATTTTATTTTTTTTAGATTTAGCTCCTATGCATCTGCTTTTAAGATTGATGGGTTAGTGGCAGCAAAGATAAGAGGCTAGGGTCATGGTGGAATTTGAGTAAAATCTTTGGTGGAAGTTGTTCCCCTTTCTGCATGTTAATGACACTGAGATACCACACAATGCTGGAAGTACAGACATGGCCTGTTTCTTACTCCACCTTATTTAATTGCAGGAAAGAGTTGCAGCAATTTTTGTCTTCGTGTCATTTATCTTATTGCTAAGTGTTGCTGGATTGCCTGCTCATATAAATGAAATCAAGGTGAGCATGATATTTCTTTTGCCTTGCAGTTTGCTAGTAATAATATCGATAAACTAGCTTTAAGAACTCATACAACCATATGATTGTAATGATAATCATAGGATTTATCCAAACTATTTGTCTCATGTTTGCTAATGATTCATGTTATGGGCTATTTATGCTGTCGGTGCAAGCTCTCCCAGATCCCTTTTTACGACATACTCAAATGTCATCAAAAGTTCTTTAGTCCCGTCTTCATTGCTATTAAAGATGCTTCTTTTCATTGTTCATGTCATATTTTGTAACATGCTACGAAACCACTTCTCCATTTCTACTGTTATAGTATTGAAAGCTATGATTTTCTATTGATTGTAGTTGCTTGAAGTTGTGAGATGCTCAACTTGCCTATAAAGGGCTTCTAAAGAGACATTGAAGGGAATACGGTTGGGATTTAAGTGTTGCTAATGGTGAATCGAAGGATTAACTCTCTTTTATTTATTTATTTTTTGGGAAATAAAGAGCCACTTAGACTTGTATACATCAGCCACTGTCTACAACAGATGCTGAAACTATCTTAATGTATTGAAGCATGACTATAAGCCATTCTTTCATTCATTACATAAAATCAGATATGCATTTAAAGAAGAGGTGTTGAGACTATGAGATTGGTTGGATGGAATGCTGAAGTTAAGTTATCCTGTTATCTGTTAATATCATGGCAAATAAGGCAAAGTTAGATATCGCAGTGACTCCTAGCACACTAAAACTTGAGTTTCAACTCCTGCAATAGAATGGATAGATTTAAGCCATATATGCTCAATTGTTGCGTCTGCTTACATCAAGAACCAATAGAATATATGCCTCAAGTCAACATCAATTTTATTGACAACTTAGGAAACAAATAGATTGTTGAGTAGGTCAAGTCATCAAGAATTTACTTAATTATGATCTGTATCACGGTCACAATCATCTAGCCTTTTTCCCAACCATTTGGTGTTGGCTTTATGAATCATCATTAGCCAAGTATGCCTGTCTTGGACCACTTCTGATGTTGTATCTTTGTGACCTGTATAATAAGTGCAATTAATTGGATGCCTCTATGCACTAATAGCTTCCCATGGCGTGTAACAAAAAGACATATTACCTGCAATATGGCTCTATCCTGTTAAGCATTTCTTATTGAAATATTTTTCTAGCTTGAATTGTCCTTACGAAAGAAATTACATTTTTGAACTTTTGCAGATATATTCTTATGAGCAATCAAACCAGCACTCTGGAGCAATTGTTTTCCTACTTGGGCACCTCTTTGCCAGCATCCCCTTCCTGTTCCTCATTTCTATATCTTCGACTTTGGTCTTTTATTTCCTTGTTGGGCTGAGGGGTGAATTCAGCTTGTTGATGTATTTTGTTCTGAACATTTTCATGTGCCTATTAGCAAATGAAGCACTTATGATGATTGTTGCTTACATTTGGCTTGAAACTTTCGAGTGCACTTTGACACTGGTTTTTGTGCATGTAAGTTTTAATTTATGCGGTATTTATGGTGGTTCTGGTACCATTTTTTTGTTTATTTTAATTGTTTAGTCTACGATGTTTTTATAATGTTAAATTGCGAAGTGGCTGAACACTATTTGAACAGTATGATACATTACTTCAAATGCATCATAATGGCCTACTACATAACCATAAAGGTATGACTAAATCTGTCATGTTGTTCATCACACAGGTGATAATGATGCTGGTAGGAGGTTATTTTAGGATTCGAGATGCGCTTCCAGGACCAGTTTGGACGTATCCATTATCCTACATTGCGTTCCACACATACGCTATCCAGGCTGGCAGTCTTCCTTCTCTGATTTTGTTCAACTCATCTTGCCTTATGTAGTCTAAAATATGGTTAGAAATATATGTGAAGGTCATGCATTGGTATTGCAGGGGCTTCTCGAAAATGAGTATATTGGGACTTCATTTGCAGTTGGTCAGGTGAGGGCCATTTCCGGCGTACAGGCTGTTCGTGGTTCTTACAGCATTTCATCTTCCCGAAATGCAAAGTGGACAAATTTACTGGTGTTGTTCCTAATGGCGGTTGGATATCGTGTTCTGTTGTTCGCTTTGCTTTACTTTAGTGTAAGAAAAAACATTGCCTCCTTTAAATTCTGCTGGCCTAGATTGTTTACAAGAAAGTCCAGGTGAATCTTAATCAGGCGTACCATTTGTGTTCATTAGCTTTTGAAAATGGTTCTTTTGTAGACGTAAAATTTGTAGCTGGAAATATGGAAATAATTTTATTGTTATACAAGTCAATTTTTATTGTTTCTCATGGCTTGCACTCTGGAAGATGGGGCAGAATGAAGGGGAAGATATAATGTAGCCTTTCTGAGTGGATCTTAAACTTTTGCAAACCATGCTACTGCAAACTTTTTCAGGCAGCTTAATTTCAAGAGATGAAAATGGCTATTCTTGGGAAGGGAGTGGCTTCAGTTCGGTTTAAAAACCTTCATTGTCTTGCTAGAGCTTCTCTATTTCTGGGTAGGCATATTGGTGGAGGTAGCCCATTGGAATTGGTCAGAATCTCCTTTTGTCACAGTTTCAAGACCGATACCCCAGCATCAGCAGGATAGCATGTTCTTTTAAATTTTAGATTACCAGCTCGTGCACTTGAAAGGGGAGAAATGTGGCTGCAGGATTGAAGTGTTTGGTCGGCTGTGGTTTTAAACTCGAGGTTTCGATGCTCGTACTTCCGCGTAACTGAAATGTTGGCTATTGGGCGAATGGCTCAGTGCGGGATGAACTTTTGTTGAGATACAAGAATTATGAGGCTATTGTAAGTTTGGAATGGTTTGAGTAGTTAATTTGCTTCGTTTGGTCAGGCTAGATTTGCTTCTAAATTTAGGAGACCACGTCTAGGTTTAGAAGCTAAACTTAGACTGATCAACATTGGAGATTAAGGAAGAGAAGCAAATGAATACAGCAGTAGGTTTCTTGAATGTTTTTCCTTGTCTGACAAATTGAAAGCTAATTATAGCCATGGTTTAGGTCTTTTGAGGGCAGCTAATCTCTCTCTCTCTCTCTCTCTCTCTCTCTCTTTTCTCAAGAACCCCTCACTCTCTCTTGCCGTTGCAGCTGTGCTAGACCATGTCATGTTTCTGTCAATACATGATAGTGTTCTAGTATTATTTTAGAGATTACATCACCTTGGGTCTCAAAACTTTAGAGAACGAAGTCCTCAAAGCTCCGAAAATCCACCATTTTTTTAAAAAATTTCATTGCCATCAGGTGATGCATAAAATATTAACGCAATTTGCTTCTTTAATTTAGTGGGCGTGCAGAAAGTATCAAATGATGAGTGGACTCCAATATGTTTAGCGCTAGATGACTTGTTTATGGCGTGTACGTGACACTTGATTACAAAATTTAGGGCGGCGATACCAAGTTTTGATCATGAACAAGCAATCTAAGTTTTCTCTTCTATTTATTTGTTTTAAAACATTTATTTATATATATTGTTAAATAACCTATTCTAAGAATTGTGTATCATAGATACGCATTTTGAATATTTTAATCCAGTCAGTACAACAACTAGAACAAATCTTCTAGAAGAGCTAAAAAAATTATTAAGAGCTTGACTTGGGCACCACCTCGTAATTTCTCGATCGCACCTGTCTACATAAATTTCCTGTAGGATCTGTGTTGGGGTTGACCGTATCTGACAACAATGCTTGTTAGCTAATTTGTCCAGTGTGCACCTACGGCACGTAGGGTAGTCTACATGAAAACAATCTTGAATCTTATAGCGAAAACTTCTGCTTGGGGACCTTACCGTCAAGACCTTGAGGTGGTGCAGTGGTCCTAGCACTTGAGAAGGACTGGTTATCCCCATGCATGGGCCGGGAACCGAAGCCTAGTAGCAAGCTTTGCAAAGTTTAACCCACTAGGCTACCACCATGGAATAGCTGGAACGGAGGTTATGGGAGGACGACGAAATGGTCCTCCTTATTTTGCAAATCACCGACTAGCCATCCTTATTTTGCAAATCACCGACTAGCCATCCTTGCTCTCCGGGCTCCGACCTGGCACGGGATCTTGCGATGATATTTTTATCATTGACTTATTAATTTTTATTATAATAGTAATTAATAGTCGTTACAAGAATTGAGATTCAATATTTTAATCTCAAATAAACCTAGAAAAGAGCTGAACAATATTGTAAAAGACAACATGCAAAAATAATTATTTTAATTATAAATAAACATAGAAAAGGGTCAAAAGGCAACATTTTTATTGAGAGGGAAACTAAGGAGTAGTACTGGCTACAAAGCTGCTTGTTAATTAACCACTGCACTTCTGTATTAATCTATTTTTGATGAAATAACTCCAACTTATTGCCAATATCTCTAGTAAATTATGAGGTAGCAATTGATTGTTAATTATCTTAAATCTAAGCCATCCAACCACATCTTTCATGGATGATCAAGAAAATATGGGAATGATATGCTCATTGTTTATCTCTTGAAATGGATTTGTGAGGAAGCCTATATTCCCTAAAGAAAATAGTCTATCTAAATCACTTAATATTTCTTAAGCAACATTGTGGTAATGTATTACAACAAGGATTTGATAATATATAACGGTCCAAGATCTCATCCAAAAAAAAAAATAGCTAGAAGATGCTATTTATTTATTTATTTTTAAACTTTATATGCATATCTAAAATCTCTCTATGTACATCTGATGTTGGGGTGAACCCATGTTGTCACGGATCCTTATATACTCTCCTTTTTAAGTCTTGATATGCTTCTCTACAGCTGTTTAAATGTAATCATGATAAACACCATGATTGTCCAAGGTTAGTCCCTAAATAGCTTGTGCTATAACAACCCCAATATAGTAGTTGTAATGACTTAAGATCTTACCCAAAAAAAACAACGAATTAAGATCTTACTAATAAGACTAGTTAGAAGATGCTATTTGAATTCATTGGTCATATCCAAGATCTTTTCACATACTATTGATGTGGGATTTAAATGTAATGCCTGTGGAAATGCTCACATTTGAACCTTTGACCTCTTTCAATATGAAGTTCTAATGCAAAGATGGCAGCACCATCTTCATCCTCAATCTATAAGATAGACAATTGGTTCATCATATGCATGCAAAAAATGGTTGAGATCTAACAGAAGCAAAACCCAGTCTAGTTAAGTTTCTAAATTAAGCTGTGCTATAGGCCTTTGGTTTTTTTGTATATTTTTGCCATTCATCTACTTGTGTTAGTGTCACACTCTGAACCAAGCAGCCGGATTAAATACGTGATGGTCGCATACTCTTTAGAGCAAATCTTAAAGAATATGAAAGGTCTGTAAAAATTACTTACAATCTCAATATCTCACGAATATTATCAATCTTAATTTATAATAAATAATTTTATTTTAATAAATTTCAATCTTATATAATTTATGAAACTCAATCATTCATCTATCACTGATGGTGCTCTATCTAATCGATTCTTTCGATTGTCATTTCAATCTTAGCCAAATATATATATCCTATAATTTTAAAAAGAAAAGAGAAGGAAGAAGAGTGGTGAGCTTTACAGCCCAGTAAGAATCACTGTACACCTACATCAATAATAATAATTTAATTCAAAAAAAATAGTAAAGCACAAATTTACATATAAGATATGCATAATAACTCAAATAACCATATAAATGTGTATCAAATATATATCTTGTTAAAAAAAGTATGTTATCATATCTCAACAATTGAAATTTTTCATGCAACATTAGTTACATGTCTTGTCATCTATTTCTTTTATCATAAATCTAATTTTTTTAATATTTTTCTTTCCGACTTTGGACTAATTAAGATCATATCTTAATCTTGGTCTGATCCAAAATTTCATGTGTAAGCCCATGAGGGCTGTCCCAGACATGAGCTTTTGGCAGGGTGTCTTAATCTTGATCTAACCAAAAATTTCATGCGTAAGCCCGTGGGGCTGTCTCAGGCATAAGCTCCTGGCCGGCTATCCACATGACGAGACTAGTCCAAACCATATTCTTTTCATCCAATTATTACATATTGATTTCATCTTATTAATTTTAATTTATATTATGATTAAAATAAATATATCATATTTATATGCTTATACCATTAATCATGGATATACATATATGGTAAATACATAACATACTCATGCTAAAAAATTGTATAAAAAATAATAATGTCTCAACATGATAATCTATCAACACAAATTCAATAATGTAAAATCAACAATATAAATTCAATGGTAAAAATAACATATATAATGGTGATCATGTATAGGAACTCTTACCTCTATTTGTGATAAATGAAACTCTCAAAACTTTGATCTGATTATCAAAATTTTACTCGATATCCTTCAGTCTAGTAATTTATTCTTCTACATATTTAATTTAATTTTTTAAAATAAATTAATTTGATCAATTTAAAATTCTAAAATTTTTTATTGAGGTTCATCAGGGTCCACATTCGATCCTCAAGATTTCTAGAGAGAGCAAATTTATGAAGAGAAAAAAATTGAGAGAAAATAGAGAAAAAAAATTATAGAGAGATTGGAGAGAGAAGGTAGAGAGAGGAGAGAGAAAAAAAACTCTTTCTCTCTCTCTCTCTCTTCTTTTTCTTCTTCTTTTTTTTTTCTTCTTTCTTCTTGTTCGTGAGAACAGGGACCGAAGCCCCCTCTCTTTTTTGTTTTTAATCTCCCATAATCTATTTAAAGGGAGGAAACTTAAGAAATTAAATAACTAACTAATTAACAAATAAATAAATTAAAGTCCAAGAAGAGAGAGAAGAGACCTCTCTTCCTCTCTTCTTTTGTTCTTAAAAGCAGGGGATTCAATCCCCTCTTTCCCTCTCTCCCACCTATGGCCATAGATGATTGGGTCGGCAACCCATGGTGGCCCTCGGTGGTGGTGATGCCATGGCCCCGGTGATAGCCTGAACGATGGTTGTGGCCAGCGGCATGTGGGCAAATACCACAAAAATAGGGACTGCCCTATTTTGAATCCAAAGTTGGTGGCTCACCATCTTCAATCACCGGCGACCTAGAAGAAAAAGAAAGAAAAAGGGGAAGGAGCTTACCTTGCTCCGATAACTCCGATGATCCCTTTTTTCTCGATGGCAACTCATGAAAGAAGCTCCCGAGATTCTGACGATCTCTCGATAAATTCTCGTGAAAATCTAAGAAAAGGAAGGGGCTTTTTATAGGAAAATCTTCTAAACTAATTGGAACTCCCACAGCCCTGATCTCGTCGAAACAGAGAGGGAAGAAGACTCCGGTTAGAAGTCTTCTTCCTTCTCTCTTCTGCGTGCATGGTGCATGGTGAATTTGGGCCCCGTAACTCTAGGCCGGTCCAAAGCCCAAGGGGCTGGGCTGGGTTATTATAGTTAGACATGCATGCGCGCGTGCAAGAGATAGAGGAGAGAAGGGGGGGGGGGGGGTGAGAGAAGAGGTTGGTAATTAAGATGCACCCTCAGTTGTTTAAGCTTGCTAAAGCCCACATTTCTTGCAGCTAGCATGGCTTAAATAATGGACATTGTCCACTTCATTTAGACTACACCTCAACAGAATGTCTATTGCTTAATTTCCATCCCTTTTCACACTACAGATCCAAGGTTGTGTTGAGAAGATAATTTATAATTTTTTCTCATAATTATGTGTGCAGGAGTTTATACTTTTAGACCGAGTGTTTAATGTTTTGAATGACTCTTAGTCTTTCTCATGTCTTGGGAACTACACTAGTTGTATTTATCTAGTTGAACTCTTGGGAATACGTATTATGCAGAATATTAGTAATAGTCTTGTTGAACTCTTCTCTGCAGTGATATGTATTTGAAAAAATATACGGTAGAAAGAAGTATCCATTTTGCAGCAAAACTCATCTATTTTCTTATAATCAGTAGATTACTTTATTTTGTCCACCTCCTTCTGCTTATCCCCCAACAAATTTGGTATTAGAGCTATAGCAATGGCCACAACAAATACCTTCTTCACTTATACTCCAAGTCAAATTCCAATCTTTGATGGAGAGCATTATGATTATTAGAGTTCTCAGATGGAGACAATTTTTATCTCACAAGAGCTATGGGAGACAGTGGAGGAAGGATAGGAAGAGCCCCCAGATTCAGAGAGTAGTTCATTATGGGCTGAAGAAAAGATGAAAGAATACAAGGAGAATGTGAAGAAAAATGCTACAGCCCTCAGGATAATTCAACAAGGGGTAAGTAAATCCATCTATCCCAGAATTTTTGGCATGAAAAAGGCAAAAGAAGCTTGAGATGTTTTGAAAAATGGATTTCAAGGGAAAGATAAAGTAATTTTCATAAAGCTGCAAAATTTATGGAGAGATTTTGATAATCTGTCAATGAAAGATAATGAATTGGTTAGAGATTTTTTCTCAAGAGTTGCTGAGATTACTAATCAGATAAATAGCTGTGGTGATGTTGTTCCTGAAAAGACAGTTGTTAAAAAAAATCTCAGAAGTTTGCCACAAAAATATGAACATGTAGTTGCTATTATTGAGGAAACTAAAAATCTCTCTCAGCGCTCAACATATGAATTAATGGGCTCTCTTGAAGCACATAAACAAAGAATGAGCAGGGATACTAGTCAGCCTTTGGAGCAGGCCTTTCAAACAAAGATCAATTTATCAGACAAAATGCTTCAAGACCAGAGCAATAATAGAGAGGGGGTTCATTTTAGAGAAGGGGTTCCTATGGAAGAGGCCGTGGAAGGCAAAATCAAGGCAGAGAGGAAGAGGACAGTTTCAACAATAGTAAAGAACTGGTAATTCTAGTTCTTATTGTTCTATTTGTAAAATGTCCAGTTATGGATCAAAAGATTGTTGGTATAAATGTACTAGATGTAAGATCCTAATCATTCTGATAAAAGTTGCTGGTATAAGGATAAAGTAGTGGAGATAAAAATGTAGCCAATTTTTCAAAAGAAGATGCAGGATATCAATTATTTTCATGTATGGATATAGTGCATCAAAGTGAAAATACATGGTATTTGGATAGTGGTTACAATCACCACATGATAGGTGATCGTAAGACTTTTGTACAGCTTGATGAAAAATATTCTCTTATGTGGAGCTTGGTGATAGCAAGGAAGTAAAAATTGAAGGTCAAGGAGTCATTGCCATCCACACTAAGGAAGGTCAAACAAAATATATTCATGATGTTTTTTATTCTCCTGGTATCACTCAAAACCTTCTTAGTATTGGATAGATAATGAAAAAAGGCTATAAATTGATGGCCATTATGAAGCTTTTGACAAGAAAGATGATAGAAAAGTGGCAGCAATTTAGATGACCTCTAACAATCTTTTTCCTCTCAATATAAAGAGACTTCAGAATGTTGTTCTCAAATGTGAAAACTTTGATGAATCTGATCTTTGGCATTGGAGATATGACCACTTGAATTTTAGAGGTTTGCAACTGTTAGAGCAAAAAAAGATGGTGATTGGACTGTCCTCCATTAAGAAGAAAGATCGAGTTTGTGAAGGCTGCATATATGGGAAGAGGCACCATCCTTTCCCAAAGACATCTTGGAGAGCTCAAGCACTACTTGAGCTTGTACATGCTGATATATGTGGACCAACTTGGACTCCTTCTCTTGGTAATAAGCAATATTTCTTACTTTTTGTTGATGATTTCATAAGAATGATCTAGATTTATTTTCTTGATAAAAAATCAGATGCTTTCGCTATTTTTCTGCATTTTAAAGCTCTTATAGAAAAGCAAAGTGGATGTCAAATATGAAGACACTTAGAACTGATCATGGAGGAGAGTTTATTTATCAACCATTTCTTGATTATTACAAAGCAAATGGAATTTAGAGGTAGCTCACAATCAGGCACACTCCCTAGCAAAATGGAGTACTGGCAGAAAGAAAAAAAATCATACAATAGAGGAGATGGCACGAAGTATCTTAAAAGGCAAGAGATTCCCCAACACATTTTGGGTTGAAGCTGTGAACACAGCTATTTACATTTTGAATTGTTCCCCAACTAAAGCAGTTCGCTGTATGACTCCATTTGAAGCTTGGCATAACAATAAGCCAGTTGTGAAACAGCTTAAAATGTCTGGTTGCATCGCTTATATATGCACTTATTCCTTCTCAAAATAGAGAGAAGTTGGATGAGCCAAGTGAAAATTATATTTTTATTGGCTACAGTAATGATTCAAAGGGCTATCGGCTTTTTAGTCCAAAGACAAATCAGTTGGTGCTTTTAAGAGATGTTATTTTTGATGAATTGGCAGCATAGAAATGGAAAGATGAGGGAGTTCAAACTTCTACTACATTGCAATTTGTTGAACCAGTAGCTTCTCAACAAGTTCATTCAAATGAAGCATAGAGAGTTCAACCATAAAATGAAGATTTGGATATAGATACTCCTCCAAGGAAGTATCGTTCTTTGGCTGAAATATATGAGTCATGCAATTTTTTCTTTTTCACTTGTGAACCATAGAGTTTTGAAGAGGCTACCAAGAAGGAAGTTTGGAGGAAAGCAATGAATGAAGAGATGGTGAGCATTGAAAAGCATTGCACTTGAGAGTTGGCGGATCTTCCAAAAGAGAAACAAGTGGTTGGCTTGAAATGGGTCTACAAAACCAAGTATAATGAAGATGGCAGCATACAAAAGCATAAGGGCAGATTAGTTGCCAAAGACTATTCACAACAACCTAGCATAGGCTTCAATGAAACTTTTGCACCAGTGGCCAGAATGGAAACAATAAGGCTCGAGCACAATTGGAGTTGCAGGTATACCAACTTGATGTTAATTAAATGTCTTTTTGAATAGTGAATTAGAAGAAGTATATGTGCAGCAACCACAAGGATATGAGGTGAAAGGAATGGAAGACCAAGTATATCGTTGACAAAAGGCTCTTTATGACTTAAAGCAAGCCTCCCGTGTACGGAATAGTAAGATTGATTTTTATTTTCAACAATATGGCCTTCAAAGAAGCAAGAGTGAACCATCTCTTTATGTGAAGAATAGAGGAAGAGGTGATTTTCTTATTGTGTTTGTATGTAGATGATCTGATTTATACAGGGACAAGTTCTAGCATGGTGGCAGATTTCAAGAAAGCCATGATGAAAGAATTTGAAATGATAGATTTGAGATTGATGAAATACATTTTTGGCATTCAAGTGAAGCCATCAAAAAGAGAGATTTTTATCTCTCAAGAAAGATATGTTGAAGATCTCCTCAAGAGGTTTCATATGTCAATTTGTAAGCCACTAGCAACTTTCATTGCTTTCGATGAGAAATTAAAGCAAAATGATGGAGCAGAGAATATTGACCCAAGAATATATAGAAGTCTTGTTGGCTCTTTGATTTATCTTACAAATACAAGACCTTATATAATGTATTCCGTGAGCTTAATTTCCAGATTCATGAATGACCCAAGTAAGCTTCATTTTGCAGCTGCAAAAATGATTTTATGTTATAATTTGCAGGGCACTAAAAAGTTTGCGATTAAATATGTCAAAGAAGAAGGCAGCAAGCTAACTAGATTCATTGAAAGTGACTAGGCAGGTTCATTAGATAACAGAAAGAGCACATCAGCTTATGTATTTAGCTTGGGATCAAATGTAGTTTAATGGAGCTCAAGAAAGCAAGGAACAGTGGCATTGTCTTCGGCTGAAGCTGAGCATTCAGCGGCTACTAGTGCTGCTTGTGAAGCCATTTGGCCAAGAAGACTACTTTCTATTGGCAGCAGAAGCAAGAAGGTCAAACTATCAGCTATAGCTGTATCCAAGAATCTTGTTTTTCATGCAAGAAGTAGGCACATTGAACTTGGCATCATTTCATTCATAATTTGGTGAATCAAGAAGAAATTTGCTTGGAGTTTATTAGCACAGGTGAGCAACTAGCAGATGCTCTCACCAAACCAGTGAGCAAGGAGATATTTGACAAGTTCAGAGATATGCTGAAAATTACAAATTAAGGGGAAGGGGGCGGGGTGGGGGGGTGTTGATGAGAAGATAATTTGTAATTTTCCCTCATAATTATGTGTGCAAGAGTTTATACTTTTTGACCAAATGTTTAATATTTGAATGACTCTTAGTATTTCTCATGTCTTGTGAACTACACTAGTTGTGTCTATCTAATTGAACTCCTGGGAATACGTATTATATATGCAGAAAATTAGTAATAGTCTTGTCGAACTCTTCTCTACAGTGATATGAATTTGAAAAAAAATATGCAGTAAAAAAGAAGTATCAGTTTTGCAGGAAAACTATCTATTTTCTTATAATCAGTAGATTACTTTATTTTGTCCACCTGCTTCTGCTTATTCCCTAACAGATGCAAAGCGATTGAATCCCAAATCAAGAACAGCATTTTTCCATTGGGAGACCACCTTCAATTAATTTATAATCATGTTTTGCGAACTGTGTTTCATCAGATCCTCAATGAATCGATCAAAGTTCTTCTGGGACAAACCATCAGGAGTGAGCCCAGTCTCTAATGTTCTCTCGACCACCTTAACGTGCTTCCTCATCTCATTGCCCACTTCCCCTTCTATCAAGTCGTCCACTTGCTTCGACACTTCCCTCCTACCAACCCCATGCATCCTTCCAACGTCGACCCGGCCTTCAATCCCGTGCCACCAACTTCCGATTCGTGAATTCATCGGTCTGCAGCGGGAAGCACAGCATCGGATCGAACCTCGCACCACATGCTCTCCATTATGGATTTCCACGCGCAATGCAATGCGTCAAGAAGCCTCCGATCGAAGGGTGCGACAGCACCTCCATTTGGCGGCACCACGGGATGACCATCCCCTCCCCACGACTATCCTCTAAGAATCCTTTTGGGCAACGGCTCGTGCTCGTCAAAACTACTAGCACCATCCGGCCTAAAGAACCCATACGAAATTAGCCTCGCTTTCTAAAATCCCATATGCTATCCCCTCCAAATCTCTCTTGCTGACTTTGCAATTAATGCTCCCAAAGGAAATGTACAAGGTGGAGCCTGGTGGTTAGAGTCCAGCCACTGGGAGCAATCGGACACAGCCAACCAGTTCGTCGCGACGGTGCTTCCAGAGAATCCAGCTGTAATTAGTGGACCAATTAATGACATAGAATTGTTTGATCCTGTTGCAGTGCTGAGGTGGTTGTTGCACGGCGAAGATGTATCGGTCTCTTGGTGGTACGACATGAGGTCGGACGGCTCGATCGCCGGCACCCCCGGTATGTATGTTATGGTGTCTTTGCCATTTTCTACGATCAATAAACATATCAGGGGAAGAAAAAAAAATTCAAACGTAATGAGGAAAGTAATGGCTAAAGGTGAAATTTTGGTACCAGGAGAAGCAAAGTGGCCATTTCTGATGAGGTCCATGCGATAGCAGAGAGTGAAAACAACTGCAGTCTCGGTCCAGTAGGACACGTAGGGGACGCCGAACTTCTTGGAGAGGGTGGAAGGCCAAGCGAAGAAGGTGTCGGCGATGAGACAAGTGATAGGCGGGGTTGCCGCTTGCGAGAGCTTTTGCATGAGCTCCTCGACATGGGCGGAGAACACGTGGAGGAAGGAGTATACGAATTCGATGGGGTTTGCGATGCGGTCGAAGGATAGGGGGAGGCCGTCGCTGATGAGCGCGTAGCGATGTCAAGGACCGATGCTCGGGCATCGGCGAAGATGCCGTTGTCGACGGAGGACAATCTTTTGGGAGATAGCTCACATTCAAGATGTGTCAGAAGTCTCCAAATATGGATTTGGTCAAGTCTAATTGAGTTGAGACTAGGTCAAGTCATGGTTCGACTTACGTCATTTGCGACCCTATTAGCTAGGGAAATCCAACTGCGCGGTGTCTCAGAAAATTATGCATTTCTTTCTTTGTTTTTTTTTTTTCTGCTCCGAAGAAGCATTGGGAAAGAATGATTCTTCCTCCTAATTAATTTATTAAGTTGGTTTTACAAACTACGAGGACAGAGGAGAAGATAGCACGTAGGGTGGAGAAAATCAGGGCTGATTACATAGACTGGAATTGCAAAGAAAAGACAAGAAGTTGGAGATGACCTTATGACCATCAAAGGATTGTCTAAGCACCGATTACGCCACATTGAGAAGGAATGGAGTGCCTTGAAACGCATACAGGAGGCAGAGGTCCTTTCCGAGAATATCCTGGCATTTCTTTGGTGCCAAATGTGCCACATGAGAGCCACGAAAAGCTGATCACATCCATTTTGTAATAAAATATATTTAAAATGTATGGTAGATTATGATCATTTTAGTGGACATGTATGCTGTAGATGGTACATATCACTATAAATTATTTGATTTCATGTATCAAGAATAATAATGATGGAGATGAATATTTTAAAAGAAGATTCGTGCTGTTACTAATGGGACTTTTTCTTGCCCCGAGAATAAGAGCTAATTTTCTTATTTTTTATTTAAATATAATCGAAGATGTCAACCATATTCGTATATATAATTAGGCAAAATTCACCTTAAATTTTTTTATTTCAAATATTTTAAAGGTGCAGTCTGGGAAGACAAAACATCTACAAGGATGTCTTGCATTTCTTCAGGTTTAAACTTTTATATAATGTTTTAGTAATCTTATTATTATTTATAATTTATTTTACTTAATTAATTGGCTTGGAATGTTCTATATATAGTTCTGGTACTATGAGCTATTTGGATTTCTCTCTCTGGACC
This sequence comes from Cocos nucifera, assembly GCA_006176705.1. Lineage (NCBI taxonomy): Eukaryota > Viridiplantae > Streptophyta > Magnoliopsida > Arecales > Arecaceae > Cocos > Cocos nucifera. Next base: position 284,685 of record QRFJ01000725.1, on the reverse strand, counting down.
TGTTGTTGTTTCTTGTGCATGTCCTCTCATGACTTATTGGACAAAGGAGCATTGTAGACGGAGGAAGCAGTATGAGATGGAGCATGGATGGGGGTGATGGGGAGATGATCATGCAGTTGATGCTCCCTGAGAAAGAGCCTCTCTGGTTAGGAAAGAGATCAGAAAGTATGACGGTGAATGTTATGGATTCCCAGGTAATATCTAAAGAAACTTTTTTGGGCTTGTACATTTATTAAGTATGTTAAGCTAAAAAAAATTTATACAGAAAGAAAAGCAGATTTTGTTTAGATCATATGAGTCACCACATAATTTTAACTTGAGTGCTAGCAATAAGGAGGGTCCTTCACAATCTTGTGAGGATAGTAAGCAGCCTAAGGTCCAAGACCACAGTCAGCTTTCAGAGGTACTTGAATTTATTTCTTATCATGATGTTCATTAATGGATGGGATGAAAAGTAGCTATAATTATTATATTGAAAGAAAACGATTCTTCTATTTTCGCAACGTTTGTTGTCCATGAACAATAACAACGTCGCTTAGAGAGCAAATTTGATCAAGAGATCTTACTAATACAAGAAATATTTTAGGTACTATAGAATATTTAATATCTCAATTATTAAGTACATGTAGTGAATAGTTATTTGCAGTATGAACGATTAAGATCTACATGAATTCAATTTATTGCTTCATAGGATATATTGAAGAGGCTAGATGATAAAGAGCAAACTCAACCTATGAATCATGTACCAAGTGTGCACTCTGATTTAGAGTTATGGCATGATGTTTCTCCAGTACACCATGAGAGTACTTTCATGCCAATAGTGACGCCGATTGCACCTAAGAGGAAGAGAAAGAGAAAACAATCATCTCCTATAACTCCTACAACTTTGTCATCTGCCATTGCTCATAGAGTAAAGGCAAGATACCAAAGAAAGGCTAGTTCATATAGTGGAGGAAAAAAAAGTTGGCAAAAGTATCAAAGAAAGATCAATTGCATTGTGCCAGTGATAGAGTTTCACCATCAGTAAGCACTTTAAAAATAGCAACAGTGAATGAAGGCATGCCTAGTGATCCCGTTCGAATGGTTGACAATATGCAAGTTAGTTTTAGCTTTAAGGCTCTAACATATCCTCTTACAATAAAACTTACATCAATTGAGAGGGCCTCTCTTAGATATATAAAATTTCATGTATCGTCTGTTAAAAAGATAATAGTGCCCATAGACGATGTTGATGTCAATGGAGAGCAAATATCATGTCTAATCAAGATACAATGGTTGAATGATAATGTACGTTATTATTATATTTAACTTTCTTCCTACTATGTGTGCTATTATTACTAATGTCATGTAATTCATGGATGCATATGCAAGGATGTTGCGGCTACAATGGCAATATTCATTGGGACATGACAATCAAAGAGTTTGGACAGAAAGTGTGCATATGTTTTAAATGCTATCCAAAGTAGGTGAAAATAAAGAGGACATCATTAATTTTTCTGATCACAAACTTCGAAGATTTGCATGTACAGGAACAATTTGGATAAATTTGGACATGGTAAATTCTTTTTTATATATTTAAAACTCTACAGACTTATGAAGAATGAATATACTTTTATATTTATAGGTTCTACTCCCCATGAATACCACTGGTGACCATTGGTGGTTGGTTGTGATGCATGTGCGGAAGAAGTTATTTCAAATTCTGAACTCTTTACATTGGGCCTCAAACAAATATCTACACATGCTTATAACTAGGTAAGTTTCATTACCTACCCAACATGATATATTAAAAAATGGTTATAATTGATGTATTTGATAGTTTTGATTAACATTATCATCCTATCAATGCGGTGGCTAGGCATACAATATTATATCAATATTACGGCTAAACATTCACAGGATTTGGTGGTATAGTTGGCTGATTTGAATGTTACATCATGGCCTATTGATGTGATTGATTCTATCCCAAAGCAGTATGATGGTTAGGTCCGCATTAAATATTTCTTATATGTCTACATATATGTAGAAGCTTCTAATTCATTATTTTCTCTCTTGGTATAGGTCTGCATGTGGTGTATTTACGTTGATATACATGACCTATTGGGATGGAACGAGTTTGAGACATTCATTCTCATAAGTATGTAATCCATTTTCTTTAAGTAACAAGCATCGTTACTATTGATACTTGTCGGGACCTTGATATATAGATACTTTAACACTCGTCGATTCTACTTGTATTAGGATGACATTCCATATCTTCGAACCCGTATACTAGTTGAACTGATTTTATCAGAGTTTAACAAATAAGATGAGGTCAAAAATGATGTGCTTCTATTGGTCAACAATGATAATAATTGTGCTTTCGAAATCAGCTTTTGAATATTAACATTTCCCAAACAATAATTAGTGAGGTACATTTTTTTTTTTTTAAATTTGTGTCATTGCTTCTTTCAACGTTATGAAACCATATTTCATTGACATCTAATTATTATTTCTGTATATGCAGGTAGTGAGATATTCTTCCTCAATAATAGTTTGGCTTTTGTTTGCTTTTGTTATGAGAAAAATAGTGCAAGATGATATGGAAGATGGGTTGGCTTTTGTTATAAGAACAGGGAACTGGAGGAGTGACCTGACAACTTGCATCTTTTTAAAATGTTAGTCACATCTGGTTGAGTGTGACCATTTTAAAATCCTTCATTCAAAAAGTTTTGTAATTCGTGGAGCTATTCAGCAGATAGCCTTATATCTTGCATCTTTTTTACTTTTTTCATTTCATGTATGACCTGCTTTGCTAGTGGCAGGGATCTTACAGGGCCATCATGCTTTCAGAATTTTTCTTTTTTTTTTTTGAGAACAACATTTATTTTTTTTACAGAAAAAGATTTGATGGTTGTAACTTTGGTGGTATTTTGATCCTTCTAATGATGGTTCTATGTTTTACTAGTAAACAAGCTTGAAATATGTTGATGCGAGTAATACTGATGCTATCTCAATTGTTTTTCTCCTTGTACATCTTGAGCTTGACCGCATCCAAGGATTTCATCCCACCTGAGAACTTGGCTTATATTAGTGCTGGGGACCCACTGATATGAGACATCTAAGATATTGGCCCTTATTTTATTGGTTGATATATGCCAAGTTGTTTTGATATATTACCTAACATGAGATTAATGCATCAGCTGGGATATTTTGTCATATAAGCAAAAATATTGGCTAAGATAGGATAACTGAAATGTTGATAATATTGGCAGATACTTTAATTCATCCTATCAGCCAATTTCATCTTATCTTACCAAGATCACTGATATGCCGTGGTATCTTTAAATCTTATTTCGTACCTAGTGTTATACCTAATATACTGTGGTTTTATCTCTTTTTAGGAGTAGAAACATTCATCCACTTGAAAACAATCAAAAAGAAAGAAAAAATATATTGACATGTCAAACTGACCGTATTGAAAAAAAATAAAGGTTAATTGATCTCAATCAGTATTTAATGCATATTTGATTATAAGTTACACTAATCATGATAAGCCAAGAATTAGATTTAGGAGGCTGAGAGAGGCTCGACGGTGCAGCAGTCAAGGAGGGTATCTTAGTAGAGAGTGCCAGGGCTTCTCAGGAAGATCAGGAGCAGGTCTCAGGAAGAGCCAAAGGTCTCAAGACGCACCAAGAGCATAAAAAAAGTCGGATGTATCCTGGAATGGTGGGGTTGCCTAGGACCAAAGGCTAAGGCTTGATGTAGAGGCTGAGAGGATCATAGAGTGTCTAAGAATGTCGAGGATCCTAGATTGGTAGATCTGTGAAGGAGATCTTCTTAGGAATACTATGAGAGCATTGTATGGATGAGTGCTTTTGGATTGAGGGAGAGAGTTGATGAGTTGAGATTGTATCTTCTCTATTATTTTTGGATGAGGTGAAGCATTGCATGTCCCGTGGATGTAAGCACTTGGGCCGAACCACATATATGATTGTGTTTGTTTGTCTTCTTCTATCTTTTCATATGATCTTGGGCGAATGATCCGTGTTCCACAGTTGTCGGATCTATCCTAACAATTTTTAGGTATGAGTTTAAAGGTCAGATTAAGTGAGATTGGATTCCTCAATTTGGATCAGGTTGGGATCGAATTGGGATTGGAATAAGTGGGTAGTATCATGGTGATGGGATAGATATTGACCCTAACTTAGATTTTCAAAATGGGTTTAACATGAAGATGTAGTGTATCGGTACCATGTTTTTCATGAAATCGAGCTTGACTCGGGTCTACCCCATGGGTTTAATGGTCCAATCTAGTAGATCGGTATGATGGTACCGGGCTAGGATTAGGTCGAAATTGAGCTTGAGTTGAGTTTCCCACTTGAGTTTCACGATCCAATGAAGTAGGTCGATTTCATGATTTTGGGTTGGGATCAGGCCAATATCATGGTTGTCTTGGGTTCCTGAAAAGGATTAACGGTCGAAACAAGTGCATACGTATCTTAGTGCTTGATTGGGATCATACTGACATCATGGTTGACTTAGATTTTCTACATGGGTTTAATGGTTGGATTAAATTGGTACATATATTCATTGAGCTATTTTCAACTCCATCCAATTTGAAATCAGCTAGACCTTAATCATAATTGAGCCATTTTTATCTCTATGAAACTTGAAATGAGGTAGACCTAATATGATGGTTAATCCATTTTTAGCTCCATCCCACATGAAAGGTATTTCATTCAAAATAGGCTAGACGAAGGGGTGTTGAAAGATAAACCCAAAATTTTGGGTGGCTAGACTGGGCGCTAGTTTTAACTTTTAGCATTTATCCTTCTTCCCGACGTCCAAAAAAGGCAATCGTTCCATTTTTTTCCCCTCCTCTCTCTGGCTCTCTGTCTCCATCCCGTTGTTTCCCAAAACAAGCGAGCTTCAAGTCGGCATCATAAAAAGAGAGCTTCCAGCAGGATGCAGTAGGACTCAAAATAGGCAAGCGTTCCCTCTTCTCCTCCTCTTGATTCAGACATTTCCCCCTCTTCTCCATCACTTAGGATTCTATAAATTTTTTTTGGAATTTTTGTTCTTTGGATTAGGCTAGATTGTCATCCAAGGGTTCTGGATTTGATGTTCTTTGGATTAGACATTTTCCTTCTTCTTCATTTCTATGCTACAACAAAATTCTATGCCCATGTTTGATAGATTCACTGTCCATCATGTCATTCAAGGGTTTAGGGAAAGCATCAGGCACTTCTACTTCTACATTGCAACAGACATGTAAAGATCTATTTTTCTTCATTTCTATGCTACATCCTTCATTCTATGCCCATATTTCAGACACTCATATTTTCCATAAAATAGCTCAACAAAATATATTTTTCTTCAATTGTCATTTAATGCATATCTACAAGTTCAAACATAGTTAAACTAGCCAAAGTTAACATAATTATTAAAGTCAAAATGGCATATCAAGAATCTATGTAATTAACCATCAGCACATACATAAATCTGGCCATCGCCACAGCACGCTCACTGTTTGCCAATAAGATTTCATATTTTTGTCTTTAATTTGAAGTGCTGTGATCATAACTCAGATTTTAAAAAAAAAAATTATTTTAGAAGGGAGTAATGGAGAATGAAGAGCCTCTTTGTCCCTGTGGAAGAGGTGTAATGAAGCTTTACATTTCCAAAAAGCAAGCAACGTATGGACGTTACTTCTATCATTGCCTTGATTGGCAAGTAAGTAATTTTTCTTTTGTTCTTACAAATAGGTTTTTAATTAATGATCTATTAATTATATGATGATTGAAATTTTGTAGAATCATGCTGAAAGTTTTGTTTGATTAGATGACTATCATGGACCAAAGTTTTCTAGGCTGAATGGTGGTTTATGACATGATCGAAGTGGGCAGAATCAACTTTATGAAAAATGGCTTGCTTTTGCTTGTTGTGGATGTAATACATGTCTAATTTTATTGTTAATGTTGGTGCTTCTAATTTTTCTTTTTTGCATTCTGCGTGGATAAAAGATTTTATGTGTCTAATCTGTCAAAACATTGCTTTGGACAACTTATTAGATTTTAGTTATATATGAATTTTAGGAGAGTTCGAAATGTTAGTTCAGACAATGTTAGTTATGTATGAACTTTATTGAAAATCTTTAGCTTCTATTTTGATCTACTTTAGATGCTTGCAATGTATGAGCATGAGTTCGAAACCTTATTCTTTTGTTGATGATGGTTGGAAAATAAGACGCAACCAGCTACCAACTGGCATTTTTTACATTTTTATGGTGAGAACAACATATTTTACCTGCATTTTTATGGTAAGAATAGCATTTTTTAAGTTTTAGGGTGAGAACAGCATTATTTACCTACATTTTTTATGAATTTTATTATAAATTTCATTTTCCACATCCGACGTTATAAAAAGTATGTACTAATAATTTTAGGTGATCGTGTTGTAAATGTGATATGCAAACCAAAACAGCAATGAAACTCAGGCCAATTCTCCATATTCTTATGTGGTTATGGTATCTTCATTTCTGCTTCACCTCCTTCGGCAAGCTACAGGGACCTTTGGTTAAGAATACCGGTACACCCCTAGAAACACTACCCTACTAAGAACATTGTTACTCCTTGCTACCAACGATTGTGGCATCTGAGAACCCACATAATTGCTTGAACTCCGTGGTATACTGGTCGTTTAGCTAGCGGAAGTGCTGAGTCAAATTCCTTTGGCAGCAGGATAGAGAAAGTAATTCAATAATCAGTAAACATGAAGTTGAAGCATAATGAAATTTCTTTTTTTTCTCACATTCGTCATTGCAAAAAAATCAAACAACCAATAATCAGTAAGATGAATCTCACTATAATTGGAAATCCTAATTCTATAAATAGAATAACCAAGTCAAACTTTCACAGGTCCATCATGTCATTTCCATGGCACTCATTAAACAAAATAGCCAGTTGATTTAAGCTATTTTTCAAAATAGCCAGTTGATTTAAGCTATGTATTGTATGATCATATTTACTGCAATGTCCACATCGATATTTCTGTATTTCTAGATGAGACTTCAAGCGCTTCTTCGGTGCTTCTTTGCTACTCACAGGATGAGAATCAAGGACTTTATGAGAGGATACATGATTTCCATTAACAACATCTTCTGAATAGGAATTAAAGCATTTGGGATCATTATGGATACTTAGATGCTTCCATTGATCATCAATTATCACTAATATCTCATCATAGCACTCTTCGGACTTGGATGCTTCATAAAATAACTTATTTTCTATACTCATCAAATGCCGATATCTAATTGATTGTTGGGATACATGGCGTATGCCCATATGCCTATTTGATGGGATTCCCATTTTAGCTTTTTTCGTCCAACGAGACCATATGCAACATGACGGAATTCTTGTGTGCCACAATTCATTCAGAACAGAAAAAATATGACTACAAGGTATGCCCTCTGTTTGCAATTTCAAGCAACTACATATAACATCTTCAATACCATCACTAAACATGCAATCAACCTTATAGATATAATTTCAATATTTTTTGCTACCATGAATGCCATCGAAGGAGGAGTATCTACAATATTAGAAATGACATAATATCTTGCCTTGAAAAGTTCTTTTTGCATAAGCTCAAATACGGCAAATGTGTATATATTCGCAGCATCCATCTCTAATTTTTTTAATTCTGTGCAACAAAAAGAAAATGATTGTGATGCTCTACAGTCATCATGAGCCTCGTTTTGATGAAATCTTGATACACATAGTTCATAATAATCAATAAGGTCTTTTAAGTACATCCTTCGATCAAGATATCTATGAAGACTAGAGTTCAGACTCACTTCGTTGCGTACTTGTATATCCAAGAAAAACTTTTGCTTGCAGATAGGCTTCAGCCCAATATTTCTTAGTTTTGTATAAAGACTTCATATATTTGTGGTTCTCACTGATTTTATACTTCATAACAACTTCATTCCATTTAATCTCAAATTGATGTGGACTGCATCTATCAAAAATTAGACTTCTAATATCAGATAAAATAATGGAATTTTTTATATGATCATGCAATTTTCTTAACATGTGCCAACTACATAAGCGATGAACAGTATTTGGAAGTATGCTCTTGATCGCTTTATGCATTGCACGGTCACCATTTGTGATGACAGACTTTGGATGAATCTGATACATTGCCTTTAAAAATGTTGATAACAATCACTTATAACTTTCAACAGTCTTATTAGAAACAATCCCACATCCAAAAATTATAGTTTTACGATGATGGTTTATTCCAACAAAAGGAATGAAAGGCATGGAGTAGCGATTAGTACGATAAGTACTGTCAAATATGAGAATATCTCCAAATGCATTGTAATCAAGATGAGATTGAGTATCACACCAAAACAAACTGGTTAAGTGGCCTTCAAAATCTATTTCATAATTATAAAAAAATTCTTCAGCATCTTTATCGTATAGTTTCATATAATTTAGTGCCTCCTCAGCATCCCCTTGAAGAATCTTCTTTTTAATATTTTGGTATTGAAAATTATAAAGATCCTTTGCTGTGAAACCCAAAAGCTCATATCCACCTTCTCTATGCTCCATAAAATTTAAAATTTTATTTTTACGAATATCCACAGCTGCCAAGCTAGAAATTTCTACTTTTTTAGCATCATCTATTTTACGATGCGATCTAAGAAATGGAACTTCATTTTTTCTAGCCAATGGATGGTTATGTGCTTCATTAAAATAAAAAACAAACCACTTCTCTGTATTGGGATCAAGATGAATCGTGAGTTGTGCAGGGCAATTGCATCGAATAAGAGCTCGTTCTTTTCTCTCTATCCATTCTATTTATATGCTTCTCATCTCGTAATCCTTCCCTTGAGCAAACAAAACGCCTTTGGATTATTGTATTAGATTTCGAATCATGTGATACCTTATCTCTTCTAATGCTAAACCCTTGATGCTTGGCATACATATTGTAAAATTGGTAACCTTGCTCTTCTGGTGAAAAGGTCATGATAATGATATCCTCAAATGTGAGAAATTGTGGACTCATGGACTCTACATGAGTTATATCTTTGTTAACTTCATCAATGGACATCTTGCTTGTTATCCCAAAAAAATCTTTTTATAAATTATTATCGTAAATACACCTATATTGAATGATAAAAATTGATCACAAAACATGGATAGTTGTATTAAATTTAATAAGTAAAAAAAATTTAGCTTTGACAAACAAAAATAAAAGATAAAAGATAACTATGAGAAAGTTGTATCAAAATGCAGGGCAAGTTACGAATATAAAAGATAAATCAGAAAAGAAAGGGAACTAGATGGCCTAGGAGATGTTTCCCTTCTCATAAGTATAAGGCTATAAATGCATAAAGACTACTAGCAAAAATGATAGAGAGTTCGGAAAAAATAATAAAATCTTTACATGATATTTGAAAAAAAAAACATCTTACTTTGAATGAAAAGTTAGTTTACTTATGAATCAGAAAATTTTCTTTAGAGTTAGTTTTCTTATGAATCAGAAAACTCTGTTCCATCATTCTGTTATAGTTTTTCATTTAGGCACAAAGCTCCTATCATTTAAGAAATAATTTTCTTTGTTTTTAAAAACTAAGGGCAGCTTTTTTTTTTTTTTGTGAGTAAAAAAATTAAGTGTAGGATTGAAAAAGAGTAACCTATCTGAACCCAAAAAGGTTCCTCATATAACCTTTGTGAGTTCAACCCTTTGTTTTTGGAATCAGGTAACATTTGAGCCTATGGTTGAAATCCAAGAACCACTCTATGTTTAGATATTTAATATGCTTATCCCAAAAATTATTCTCTAAGCAAAATTAATTGGCCCATAAACATTCTATTACAAACCAGTTAAAATGAATACCTTATTAACTGATAATGAATCCAAGATAACGAAGGAAGCAATTCACAAGGCGATGGGAAAATCCAAGAAGATTATTCAGAAAAAAAGATAGGAAAACCCAAGAAGATAGCAAAAGAAAGCCAATGACTGAACATTAAAAAACAATCAAAAAAAAAATATTCGGTGCATTCGATCTACCGCCCAAAAATCGAGCTCAAAACTAGGGTTTCAATCTAAAGTAAATGGAGAAAGATTTTTTTTTTAAAAAAAAATAAACACAAATCTAAGCATAACACCAAGAAAAGAAGATTGGAGAGGCAAGGGTTGAAGCTTACCTGAGCTTCAGAGACGAGGGAGAGAGAGGGGAGGGGGGAGTGGAAAGGCCGCGGGTACGGGAACGCAGCTGGCAAGCGGACGGGGATGAACGTGGGGATGGGGGGGACGGAAGGCGGCGGGCACGGGAATGCAACGAGCAAGCGGACCGGGATGAGCACGGTAATGGGGGCACACGTGGAGAGGGAGGGGGTGATGGGACGCAGACCGGCGAGGCTGCAGGCATCGACAAGGGGAGGGGAGGCTGCCGGTGTAGGGCCGGTGTCGGTGAGGGGAGGAGAGGCCGTCGGTGTGGGGATGCGCCGGTCACGTCAGAATGAAAGGGAAAAGGCGACGGGAGAAGGAAAAAAAAAGAGGACGAAGGTTGGAGATGAAAAAGATAGCGTATGAGTTAATGGGTTAACCGGCTGAGCAACTTGGTAAAATAAATTTACCTTATTAACCTTTTACAGTCAATGGCTAAGATGACTTTTAACTTATAATAAAATATATTTAAAATGTACCGTAGCAAAGGGAGTTTGCACGGCCTTTTCCTCCATGAGATCCAAAAGCTCCCTGGCACTGAGACAAGATAGGATGGGACCCCACGCTGCTCTAGGAAAAGGGCATCTGCTGAATCGGTGAGAGACCGATTATGAACGACAACCACACAACAACAGGCAACTAGTGCTAATCCTTCATCCTTTCTTTGCGAAGTTCTCCCCTGTATGAAGCTTATTCTTCAAGGCCAGCTATATAAAAATCTTAACGTTATTGGGCACAAGAGCCTTCCAAAAGATGAGACGAGAAGTTCGCCTTTTTGTTCTGAACGGTGAATTTGTTTAAGATGCTAAAATGCATTGTAGTTCATTTAGTGAAAGATTTGGAAATCTTGAACAAGGCTTTTGATCAATCCATCCATGAAATGAACGTCTTCCACCATTTAGACAGCATTCCAACGTACGCTACAAGAATATTGGATATAAATGTAAGGAGAATCTGAATCTAGTTTCACACTTTCTTTAAATTACTTCCACATATTATTTACTGCTTTACAAGGGAGGATTCAGGCCATCATATTTGTGTGTATCTTTTTTTAACCAGAAAAGTTCACCTTTTTTGTGAATACCTCATTACCACTGGCTCTCCATATGTAGCCTGCAGCTGGCATTCAACTTTGCAGCTAGCTAGGCAAGAAAACATGTTCCTTCTTATTTCAAGATTGACTCAAAAAGTAAACTTTGACGTTGTCCATTTTATTCAGAATTTCACCATACTCCATCGCCATCCACGCTACAGTACTTGGGACAGCCAGGTGGAATTTGAATCACAAATCAAAGGCAGTATATCCCATTGCAAGACCACCTTTACTTCATTGCCCTGTTCCCTGAACCATGTCTCATTAGATCCGCCACAAATTGATCGAAGTTTTTCTGCGAAGAACCGTCAGCAGTGACCGCACTATGGAGTGCTCTCGTCACCTCCTTCATCACCTTCTTGGCCTCATTCCCTTCTTTTCCTCCCATCAAGCTGTCCACTCTCTTGGACACTTCCTTTCTACTAACTTCATCTATCCTACCAAGGTCGATCCCGATCTTCCAATCCTTGACCACCAGTTTCCGATTGGTGAACTGATCAGTCTGCAGCGGGAAGCACAGCATCGGAACTTCCCACCACATACTCTCCAATATCGAATTCCACCCGCAGTGCGTCAAGAAGCCTCCAATCGTTGGGTGCGACAGCACTTCCATCTGGCAGCACCACGGGATGCACATCCCTCTCCCACGACTCTCCTCTAAGAATCTTTGGGGCAATGGCTCGTGCTCGTCGGAGCTCACGATATCCGGCCTAATGACCCATAAAAAGTTAGCCTTGCTGTCTAAAATCCCAAAGGCGATCTCCTCCAGGTCTCTCTTGCTAACGTTGGCATAGCTCCCGAAAGAAATGTACAAGACGGAGCCTGCCGGCTTGGTGTCAAGCCACTGGGAGCAATCAGACTCAACCTGCAAGGTCGTTCGGACAGAGATTCCGGGGAATCCAGGTGGAATGAGTGGGCCGACAGCATAGAATGGCTTCTCCTGCTGCATGGCCGATATGGTCTCTGGCTCGAGCTCCTGCACAGTGTTGCATAGCACGAAGTCCGCCCCCTTGGCTTCTTCAAATGCCTTGAAGATTATCTGGTGCAACACAGAAGTTGTATCGGTCTCTTGGAGGTACGACATGAGGTCGGTCGGCTCGATCGCCGGTACCCCAGGTATATATGTTATGGTGTCCTTTCGATTCTCTACTGTCGAAAATCATGTCAGTAAGAGATGTATCGGTGAATTTAGCGAACAAAAGAAATAGTTATATCAATGATGTGAACATTAGTACCACAAGAAGCGAAATGGCCATTTTTGATAAGAATGTCCATGTGGTGGTAGAGAGTGAAGACGACCGCAGGCTCAGTCCAGAAGGACACATAGGGGATGCCAAACTTCTTGGCGATGGTGGAGGGCCAAACGAAGAAGGTGTCGGCGATGAGGCAGGTGATAGGGGGCCTTGCCTCCCGCATGACCTTTCGCATGAGCTCCTCGACATGGGCGGAGAACACATAAAGCAGGGAGTGCAGGAATTGAATGGGGTTTGCGGCGCGGTCGAAGGACATGGGGAGGCCGTCGCTGATGAGCTCATAGCGGATGTCAAGGCCGGAAGTACAGGCATCAGCGAAGATGTGGTGGTCGATGGAGGAGGCGGAGCGGCGGGCTTGGGAGGACTGGTGGTGGACAGCTTCGGTGTTGACGTAGGTGATGGTGAAGCCCATGGTGGCGAGCTTGATGGCGAGGCGGGTGGCGGGGTTGATGTGGCCCTGGAGGGGGACGGGGATGAGAACTGCGTGGGGCTTCTGAGGGGGCTCTGCCATTGTTGTTGAACGCCAAGGATGGGAGATCACTTGCCCTGTGTCTTACGGGTTTTGCTGCTTCGAAGGATATTTTATTTATTTATTTATCTTGCTGTTTGTCTGTGACCGCTGGATTAAATATGAGTTATTCAGATTTTTATTTATTATAGTGTTAATATACATAATTAATGTTGGGGATAAATTTCGCTCCTGCCAAAGTCCGGCCCGACGCTCAGCATAATGCAACCAGTAGCCGCAGGAGAGCTTCAGCGCACTGGTCTAGCCGAACTCCCAGCGGCCGAACTCCCAGCATGCCGAACTGGTTAGATTCCAAGCTTCTTCCGGACTTCCAGCGTCGAGATCGAACTTTCTGGGCGGCTGAACTCCTTCGGACCGACTCCAAGCAGCCGAGCTTCAATGAAGTCCTCTCAGCGGCCGAACTCCTCAGCGGACGAGCTTTAGCGGAATCCCCAAGCAGTCGTTACTCGGCCAAACTCCTCAGTGGTCGCCCCTCGACCGACCGAGCTCCTACCGAACTCTCAAGTGTCCAAGCCTCAGCCGAGGTCCAACAGCCGGCCGAACCCCCAAACGGCCGAGCTTCGGATTCTCAGCAGCCGAACCCTTTAGCGGACGAGCCTTAGCTGCATACCTCCAGCCAGACGCCTATGGGAGCCGAACTCCCTCCCATCTTCCTCCTCAGGAGCCCGAACTCCTCCGAAATGGGCACACGACGAAGGCCTTCAACCCTTCATTCGGCAAGCTCTGCAACCATCACCGTCAGTCAGTCCGCCGCACGCAATAGCGACCCATTGTCAGGCGGCGATGGCTGTCGCCCTCAATCCGCCGACCTACTGTCAGGCGGCGATGGCTGTCACCCTCAATCCGCCGACCCACTGTCAGGCGGCGATGGCTGTCACCCTCAATCCGCCGCACACGGCACCATCCCGTGAGACTGACTCCGCCAAACCTCGAGCAGCCCGCCAGCGCGCGGCTGTAGTTGTCACCATCAAGCTCCACTATATAAAGGACCCTCCCGACACGCTAAGGCTAAGCTCTCTGAACTCTCGACTCTCTAAGCTCTCCCCCTCATCTCTAAGCTCCGGAACTCATTCCGAGCACTCCATTACTGTTGGCCGAAAACTGACTTGACCGTCGGAGGATCCTGCCGGAGCCACCCCCCACCGGTTCCGGATGGGACTTCGTTTTGCAGGTCCCCGGCGGCGACCTCAGCGGCCTCGACTCCGACGACCTCCGGTGAAGACGGATTTCTGCACTAACAGATTGGCGCTAGAGGAAGGGCTTGAACCTTCGAGGTTTCCTTGTTTTTAAAGGAGTGCTCGGTGACTCTTCTCTTCCCTCTCCGAAGATCCCCTTTTCTTTCTCGAAAGAAAATGCCTCCCAGGAGAGCCTCAACCCGGCGATCGGCGGCCTCCGCAGCCCGATCCAGTTCGGGTCCGTCTGCTCCCGCTCCGGCCCCGGCTACCCGCGCTCACTCCATAGCCGCGGTGGACGCGGAGCAGTTCGGCCTGCTCGCCCAGCAGGTCCGTGACCTTACGGAGGCAGTGCGGGCGATGCAAGCCTTGCATCCGTGGGACCCGGTATCAGCTCGACCGACGCGGGATTCCCCGGAGTCCCGGGGTCTGGCCCAGGGGCGACCAGCATGGACTACCCGACCTTCAGTCCCCGGAAGGGGAAAGCAGCCGGGGGAGAGCCCCCGCTCGGACCACGGCTCGACCCAGGGAGAAGCTTCGCGCCCATTCTGCGAGAAGACTTTGGAGATCAAGGATCGCGAGGACCTCCTGGATCAAAGGCTCTTAGAAATGAGCCGACGCATAGAGGAACTTCGTCATACTCCCTCCTCCCGCGGTAACGATATTTGCACTGACCCTCCTTTCTCGCAGAAAATCATGCAGGAACAGGTCCCGCCGAACTTCAAGCTCCCACACTTCGAGAGCTATGATGGAACCACCGATCCGGTCGACCATTTGGAAGCCTTCAGGACGACGATGTTGCTCCATGGTGCGCCAGACGCCATCTTGTGCCGGGCTTTCCCCTCCACCCTCAAGGGAGCAGCCAGGAATTGGTACTCGACGCTTAAGCCGAGCACCATCCAATCATTTGACCAAATGAGTCAGCAGTTCGCGGCCCATTTCGTCAGTAGCAGGCGGCCGCACCGAGGCTCGGATTCCTTAATGGCCATCAGGCAGAAGGAGGGAGAACCTATCTGGGCTTATGTCACCCGATTTAATGTAGCCGCACTGAAAGTCCGAAACTTGGATCAATCAGTTGCAATGGCCGCCCTCAAAGGCGGCCTCCAGAAGAACGACCTACTGTTCTCCCTGGAAAAGAAATACCCCAGGAATTTCGCTAACATGCTAGCTCGGGCCGAAAGTTACGCCCGGGCAGAGGAGGCTTTCGAAGCCAAGGACAATGAAGCTCGCGACAAGCGACGAATCAGCGGGCCAGGGAAGCCCGCCGAAGAAAGGAAGCGGACCGAGGTACGGCCGCACTCCAGAACTCCCCCTAGCCGCGGACGAGCCCGAACTCCCCCTCGGGCTCGGAAGCAGGGAACCCCCGGCAGAAGGGCTCGCCGAGGTTCCCCTCTTCGCCGAAGTTCCCCTCCACGCCGAAGTCCTCCCCGACGACGATTTCACAGCTACGCCCCCCTCAACGCCCCAAAGGCCCAAGTGCTGATGGAGATCAAGGAACGACTTCCGAGGCCAGAGAGAATGCGTTCCCATCCCAGCAAACGCAATCCCAACAAGTTCTGCCTCTACCATCGTGACCACGGTTACGACACTGAGGAGTGCATCCAGCTCCAGGACGAGATCGAGGAGCTCGTCAGGCGAGGCAGGCTTGGTCGATTCCTGCGAAGATGACCTGAAGAGCGAGAAGATCGGTTGAGGGCGTTGCTGCCGACCAGAGGAGACCAACAAGAGGATCGGCCGCCTCTTGGCGTCATCAACACCGTCTCGGGGGGGCTTCAGCGGGAAGAAACCGACGGATCTGGAGGATCGGCAAAGAGGCGGAGGACGACGGAGCCTGTGACATTCACCGAGGCAGACGGTCAGGGGATCCAGTTTCCGCATAACGACGTGGTTGTACTTTCTTTGAACATCGCTGACTATGATGTGCGTCGTGTCTTGGTGGATAATGGAAGTTTGGCGGACATATTATTCTACGATGCCTTCTTAAAAATGTCCCTGCCTGATGACCACTTAGGGCCTGTGAACTCCCCCTGGTAGGATTTGCTGGCGGCGCCGTTCCGATCGAAGGTGTAATAACTTTGGCTGTGACGGCAGGCCGACACCCGAAGTTGGCCAAGGCGCAGGTCGACTTCTTAATCGTGAAAATCCCGTCCGCCTACAATGCAATCCTCGGGCGACCCGGCCTAAATGCGCTCCGGGCGGTAGTATCAACCTACTACTTGAAGATGAAATTTTCGACAAGTCACGGAGTCGGCGAGGTCAGAGGAGACCAAGCTTTGGCGAAGTATTGCTACTCAGCCACCCTGCGCAGGGGGAACCAGCCCGACCCTTACCTTGTTGACGGGCTGGACGTCCACGACGACCTCACCGAGGAGCGGGGCGAGCCCGCGGAAGACCTCATCTCCATGCCCTTGCATGACGGAAACCCAGGGCACGTGGTGCAGATCGGCTCCGGCTTGGCGGCCGAGGTTAGGGAGCAGCTCGTCGCTTTCCTCAGAAGAAATGCAGACATCTTCGCATGGACCCCAGCGGATGTACCGGGGATCGATGCCGAGGTCATGGAACATCGGCTGGCCGTTGATCCGAAGCACCGGCCTATCAAAGAAAAGCTGCGCCACCACGCCCCGGAGAGGCAGAAGGCGATCGCCGAAGAGGTGGACAAGCTCCTCAAAGCTGGACTCATCCGGGAGGTCAACTATCCGACGTGGGTCTCGAACGTGGTTCTCGTCAAGAAGGCGAACAACAAGTGGAGGATGTGCGTCGACTTCAAGAAGCTGAACAAGGCCTGTCCAAAGGACAGCTACCCCCTGCCCAGGATCGACCAACTGGTGGACGCAACCTCGGGCCACGAGCTCCTCACCTTCATGGACGCCTTTTTCGGTTACAACCAAATACGCATGGCGCCCGAAGATGAAGAAAAGACCACCTTCATTACTGACCGAGGTCTCTACTGTTACAGGGTCATGCCCTTCGGACTCAAGAATGCAGGGGCGACATACCAGCGCTTGGTCAATAAGATCTTCAAGGGACAGATCGGCCACAACATGGAGGTGTACGTGGACGACATGCTCGTCAAAAGCCGAGCTTCAGCAGACCACCTGGCCGACCTTGAAGAGACCTTCGGTACGCTCAGGAGGCACAAGATGAAGCTGAACCCGATCAAATGTGCCTTCGACGTGACCTCCGAAAAATTCCTCAGATTTATGGTGTCAAAATGCGGAATCGAGGCAAACCCCGAGAAAATTCGAGCTATTCGAGAAATGGTTGCTCCGAAGATAATCAAGAAAGTTCAGCGCCTGGCCGGAAGGGTGGCGTCCTTAAGTCGCTTCGTCTCAAGGTCGGCCGAGCGGTGCATGCCATTCTTCCGAGTTCTTCGACGACCAAAGGACTTCTGCTGGACGATGGAGTGCGAGCAAGCATTTGAAGAGCTCAAAAGCTACCTTGGCTCGCCCCCACTGCTGGCGAGGCCCGAACCCGGGGAGGAATTATTTCTATACCTTGCTGTCTCCCCCGGAGCCCTGGCGGCAGTATTGGTCAGGGAAGAAGCGAAGGCACAATGACTGATTTACTATGTGAACCGAACCCTGAGGGACGCGGAGACCAGATACTCCAGGTTGGAAAAGTTAACCTACTATCTCCTAATTGCTGTCAGAAGGCTCCGATCTTACTTTCAGGAGCACACCATAACGGTCCTCACAGACCAACCAATAAGGGCGGTCCTCCACCGAGCGGACGCTTCTGGAAGAATTGCAAAATGGGCAATCGAGCTCACAGAGTTTGACATCAACTACCGGCTCAGGCCATCGATCAAAGCCCAGATACTGACGGACTTTGTGCTAGAATGCACCATTCCGATCGAAGCCGAGCTTGGATCGAGCGACGCCGACGTCAGTGCAGGACCGAGCTATGACAAGGCCGAGCTTTGGCAGCCGAGCCTCCCCGAAGAAAGGTCCAACCTCCCCGAAAGCTTCTGGGTACTGCACATAGATGGCTCATCCAACTCCACCGGAGCGGGTGCGGGGCTGGTCTTGGTCAGCCCCGAGGGGATCGTCGTCGAGTACGCGCTGCGCTTCGAGTTTTCCACGACCAACAATGAGGCCGAATATGAAGCGCTGATCGCCGGATTGCGGATAGCAAGGGAATTGAAGGTAGATCGGCTCCAGATCTACAGCGATTCCCAGCTGGTGGTCGGTCAGGTTGGCGGCGACTACGAGGCACGGGAGGAGAACATGGTGAGGTACCTCAGGAAGGTGAAGAATTTGATTCCAGCCTTCGATAGCTTCGGCATTCGGCACGTCCCGAGGACGAAAAATGCAAGGGCCGACCTTCTCTCTAGGTTGGCCACTTTCGCCTCGGCCGAACTATCCAAAGAAGTATTTTTGGAAACTCTGAAGCGCCCGACCATGGAAGAATCCCAGGCCATCCTACGGACGGACCTCGAGCCCAGCTGGATCGATCCGTTGGTCGCCTACCTTAAAGAAGGGGTCCTTCCTCACGACCGAAAAGAAGCCCAGAAGCTTAGGAACCTGGCCTCCCGCTACGTCTTGTACGAGGGGAGGTTATATAAAAGGTCATATTCCCTCCCGTTGCTGAGATGCCTCCGACCTTCGGAGGTCGACTTCGCACTGCGGGACGTGCACGAAGGACTCTACGGAAGT
This sequence comes from Cocos nucifera, assembly GCA_006176705.1. Lineage (NCBI taxonomy): Eukaryota > Viridiplantae > Streptophyta > Magnoliopsida > Arecales > Arecaceae > Cocos > Cocos nucifera. The sequence continues at coordinate 265,759 of QRFJ01000725.1, read as the reverse complement.
CACACTGGGGCCAGGTCCCTGTCGCAAAAACTACTTCGACAGGGGTACTACTGGCCGACCCTATTTCGCAACTCCGTAGAATATGTGAGGAGGTGCGATCGCTACTAGAAGAACGCCAGTGTGCAAAGGCAGCCAGCGTCCGAACTTACTTCGCTCAGCGCGCCGTGGCCCTTCGCGCAATGGGGGATGGACATACTCGGCCCCTTCCCAACAGCGTTCGGACAGCGAAAGTTTCTCTTGATCGCGATTGACTACTTCACCAAGTGGGTCGAGGCGGAACCACTGGCAAAGATCATCGAGGCCAAGGTGCAGGACTTCGTATGGAAGTCGCTAATTTGCCGGTTCGACCTGCCTCGAACCCTCATAACCGACAACGGGCGACAGTTCACTGGAGCATGATTTGCCGAGTTCTACGAAGGGCTAAACGTCTCCCACCACTTCACCTCGGTGGCTCACCCGCAGGCCAATGGAGAAGCTGAAGTGACCAACCGAACCCTACTGCAAGGTATCAAGGCGAGGCTCAATGGGGCGAAGGGGGCCTGGGTGGACGAACTCTACCACATCCTCTGGGCATACCGAACTACGCAGAGGGTGTCGACCGGTGAGATGCCCTTCGCCTTGGCCTTTGGTACCGAGGTGGTTATCCCGATCGAGCTCAAACTCCCGTCTGTGCGAGTCATGGGCTTCAACGAGCAGCACAACCCCCAGGACCTTAGAGTCAACCTCGACCTTCTAGAAGAAAAAAGGGAGGAAGCCCGCATCCGGATGGCTGCCTACCGGCGGAAGGTGGCTCGATATTACAACTCCAGGGTCAAAGGCAAGGCATTCAGAGTGGGGGATCTAGTGCTTCGACGAGCAACCGTCTCTCAGCCTCAGAGCCAAGGGAAACTCGTCCCGAATTGGAAAGGTCCATATGAAGTGGTAGAGGTCATCCAACCCGGAACCTATCGCCTGAAGGAGCTCGGGGGAACAGTGCTTCCCCGACCTTGGAACTCAGAAAATCTGAGAATGTATCACCAATAGGCTTTCCTTAATAAAGCTCCTTCATTCGATGGTGTTATTTCAGGATCACATGACGACAGGGAAGAAGCGAACCCGCCATGAGGGCGCGAGAAATCGGCCTTAAGAAAGAGTCCAATCGCCCCTTGGGAGAAAAATGGAGAGCAGAAGTTCTTCCACAGAAGCCGAATGGAGTTCGGCGCGAAAAAGCCTCCGCAGAAAAGCAGAATGAAGCTCGGCGCAAGTAAAGCCTAACTTTCTTTCGAAGCCCTCATCGCTCCAGTGAAGCCGAACTCCCCCATCTTGAGTGTGTCGTCAACAAAACCTCCTACAAAGAATTCGGAGGAGGAGCAAAGTTTGGCTCCACCTCGAGTCCGTCGTCAAGGAAGTTCGGATAATGAAGAAAGAAGTTCCCCCACAAGGTTTTGCAAGAAGGCGGGATGAAGTTCGGTTGTCCAAGGATGCGGCATGAAGTTCGGCCGCATCTGCAACCTCGAGGCTCATCGTTGAGGAAGCTCCGACAAAAAAGCAGGAAGTTCCGCCGCGAAAGGTCTCGCGGGAAAATGGAATGAAGATTCGGGATGAAGTCCGGCTTGAGGAAAGCCGAGCTCCATGAAGCCCTCCCGCGGAAGCTTTCGCAAGAAAGCGGAGCAAAGTTCGGCCCAAGTGAAGCCGAGCTCCCTTTTTCACCAAGATAAGTTCGACGTGAGCCAGAAGTTCGGCGCGAACAAGGGCAGAACTATCCTCAAAAGCTCCTCATCAGAATAAAGTTCAGCGGAAATAAGGCCGCACTATCCTCAAAAGCTCATCACTGAAAGGAGTTCGGCGCAAGTGAGGCCGAGCTTCCCTTCAAAGCTCACCGTTAAGTTCGGTGCAGACAAAGACGGAATGAGGTTCTCCCGCGGAATGAAGTTCGGTATTTCACGGGAGGTCAGAGGAAGTTCGGTTGTGCTCGTGACCGCCCTAGGAACGAAGTTCGACTGCGTTTACGAACCTCGCGGCACAAGACCCGAATTCTTCGAACACGCCACCAAGGGAGCTTCGATAGAAGGGTGAGAAGAAACCCTCCTTCCGAAAGATTTCGTAACTACGCCCCTCTACTTTAACTCGAATTCTCAACAAAGCTAAGAGCCGGCCGCCAAGACCTGAGGGACTATGACCTCCCCGAACGTATGCGATGAAAGCAAGTAATGCCCCTAGCATCGCGACTACGACCACAACACTGAGGAATACATCTAGCCCCAAGACGAGATTGACGAACTCTGCGGGGCGAGATTCCTTCAACGCCGGTCTGAAGCAGGAGAAGATCGACTAAAAGCACTACCATAACCAGAAGCTTCAAGATCGGCCACCTCACGGCGTTATCAACATTACCCCAGGGGAGGGACTACATCGGCGATTCGTCACCTCCCACTGTCAAAGCCAACAAGAAGCACGGACGACGATCTAAACCTTGGCTGCAGAAGACGAGGTCTCTCCGTGTCAACATCGGTCGGGTGAAACAAGGCCCTACCAAAGTCGAAGGCCCCATTCACAAAGGACGGGATAGGGGGAGAGGCGAGGACGACGGTCCCCATGTGCCCCCACAGCCGGTTAGGAATAGGAGGAGAACCTCGTCCTAACGTGAGCAAAGTCGAAGGCCTCATCCACCTGAGGCGAGATGGGGGGAGACGGACGACGGTCCAAATGTGCCCCCACAGCCCGTTAGGAATAGGAGGAGAACCTCGTCCTAACGTGAGCAAAGTCGAAGGCCTCGTCCACCTGAGGCGAGATGGGTGGAGACGGACGACGGTCCAAATATGCCCCCACAGCCCGTTAGGAATAGAAGGAGAACCTCGTCCTAACGTGAGCAAAGTCGATGGCCTCGTCCACCTGAGGCGAGATGGGGGGAGATGGACGACGGTCCAAATGTGCCCCCACAGCCCGTCGGGAACGGAAGGAGAACCCCATCCTAACGCGAGCAAAGTTCGAGTCCAAACTCCAAAACCCACAGAAAAGAAAATCTCCATCGACCTCGGCCAGAGATAAGATCTCTTCCGAGCGACGACTTCGGCTACAGATCGGATCTCCCTCGAGGGACCGGGCCAACTTCGGTAGCAAAAGGTAAAATCTCTCCTAAGCGACTGCGACAACCTCGGCTGCGGGAGAGAAGGTCTCCCCCGAGTCAACTTCGGCTGATAGAGACAATGTCGCCCCCGAAGAGCCCAACTCCGACCCCGACCACAGAAGGCGGGATTCACTTCGGCTTCATCAACTTTGGCTGGAAGTGAGTCCCGCTGGAGGTGAGGTCTCCCCCAAGCCTCAGCTTCAACTTCAACGTCAACACTGGCTGGAGATGAGACCTCCCCGAGCTTCAGCTACAATAAGCGCGGGGCCCGGAAGAAGGCTTCGACAGTCGCCTATTGTGGTACTCCCTTCCTTCAATTTTTGAACTCGGGAGTGGGGGGCTACTGTTGGGGATAAATCCCGCTCCTGTCGAAGCCCGGCCCGACGCTCAGCATAATGCAACTAGTAGCCGTAGGAGAGCTTCAGTGCACTGATCTAGCCGAACTCCCAGCGGTCAAACCCCAGCAGGCCGAACTGGTCAGATTCCAAGCTTCTTCCGGACTCCCAGCGTCGAGACCGAACTTCCTGGGCGGCCGAACTCCTTCGGACCGACTCCAAGCAGTCGAGCTTCAATGAAGTCCTCTCAGCGGCCGAACTCCTCAGCGGACGGGCTTTAGCGGAATCCCCAAGCAGTCGTCACTCGGCCAAACTCCTCAGCGGTCGCCCCTCGACCGACCGAGCTCCTACCAAACTCTCAAGTGTCCAAGCCTTAGCCGAGGTCCAACAGCCGGCCGAACCCCCAAACGGCCGAGCTTCAGATTCTCAGTAGCCGAACCCTTCAGTGGGCGAGGCTTAGCTGCATACCTCCAGCCAGACGCCTATGGGAGCCGAACTCCCTCCTATCTTCCTCCTCAGGAGCCCGAACTCCTCCGAAATGGGCACACGATGAAGGCCTTCAACCCTTCATTCGGCAAGCTCTGCAACCATCACCGTCAGTCAGTCCGTCGTAGGTGATAGCGACCCACTGTCAGGCAGCGATGGCTGTCGCCCTCAATCCGTCGACCCACTGTCAGGCGGCGATGGCTGTCACCCTCAATCCGCCGACCCACTGTCAGGCGGCGATGGCTGTCACTCTCAATCTGCCGCACACGGCACCATCCCGTGAGACTGACTCCGTCGAACCTCGAGCAGCCCACCAGCGCGCGGCTGCAGTTGTCACCATCAAGCTCCACTATATAAAGGACCCTTCCGACACGCTAAGGCTAAGCTCTCTGAACTCTCGACTCTCTAAGCTCTCCCCCTCATCTCTAAGCTCCGGAACTCATTCCGAGCACTCCATTACTGTTGGCCGAAAACTGACTTGACCGTCGGAGGATCCTGCCGGAGCCACCCCCCCACCGGTTCCGGACGGGACTTCGTTTTGCAGGTCCTCGACGGCGACCTCAGCGGCCTCAACTCCGGCGACCTCCGACGAAGACGAATTTCTGCACCAACAATTAATATGATAAATATTTTAAAAATTAAAATTATTTTATTATTAAAATTGATGATAAATTTTATAATTAAATTAAATTTTATTTTTTTAAAAAAAATTTCTACAATGATATGGTGGAGGAACTCTGGAAGGAGTGAGGGGGCGGAACTATGGGTGTATGCAGGAGGTGGAAGAGAGGATGAAAGATGGGAGTAACGGAGAAGTTACAGAGGAAAAAAAATAGAGGAGCTATGGATGGAGAATCGAAGGGGCATGGTGAGCCACGAGAAAGAGGTTGGACATGGAGGAGCAATGAGTAGCGGTGGGTTGGAGGGTTGGAGAGGGTGTGGAGAAGCTATGGGCTAGAGTTATCAATGGATCGGGTCCAAGTACGAGACTAGCAGGTATTTATTCGATGGATCCAGATCTAGTATTAGCATCAAATACATTTATCCAGACCTTGATCCAAACTCGATAAAATATAATGTAAACGGGTAGGATCTGGATATTTAAAATTTAGATTCGATAAACCCGAGATATGAATAATATAATATAAATATATTATATATTAAAAATAATAAAATATTCAGTCCATGGCTTTAGATCTGAGATCTCTCTCAATCTTCCTCTCTTTCTTTCTCAGTCTCCCCTCCTTTCCTGCTCGATCTTTCTTGCTGGCGGTCAGATCTCCTCCCTCTCTCCCTCTCTCCCTCTCTCGATCTCCCTCTTTCTCTTTCTTAGTCTCTTCGTCTCTCAATATCGTTCATTAGCGGCCGAACCCCGTCCCTCTATCCCTCTCTCAGTCTCTCGATCTTCCTCTCTCAGTCTCTCCCTCTCTCGAACTCGCTCGTCGACGACCGAACCTTCTCCCTCTCTGTCTCTCAGTCTCTCTCTCCCTTTCTCGATCTTGCTCGTCGATGACCGGACCCCCTCCCTCTCTCCCTCTCTTAGTCTCCCAGTCTCCCTCTCTCCCTCTCTGTCTCTCCCTCCCCTCTCTCACTTGCTGGCGACCAGACCCCCTTCCTCTCTTCGGCCTTCTTTATCTCTCCGTCTCTCAGTCTCCCTCTCTCCTTCTCTCAGTCTCTCCCTCCCCTCCTCTTCGGCTGGACCTGCTCGATCTCGCTTGCCGGCGACCGGACCTCGACACCAAGGCTATGGGTGGAGGAGATCCAGGCCGCCTCTCCTCTACGAGATCCACGCCCCCTTTCGGCTCTCTCTGCCTTGCATCGTCTCCGCTGCATTCCCCTCTCCACTGCTACCCTTCGCCTCTCCCTCTCCGCTGCTGCCCTTTGCCATCCTGGCTTCCCAAAACTGGAACTGGATACTGGAATTTTTAAATTTTTTTTTGAGATTTGAATATAAGTTTCGGATCCCGAAATTGAATCTGGATACTCGGAATCCATTAGGATCTGAGTCTGGTACTTCAAGACCAGACCTATTAGGTATTCATGTCCGAATTCGATACAGTAACTAAGATCAGATCTGGATCTAAGTATTCAGATTTTGATCCGAACCCAATCTATTGATAGATTTATCATAGGTAAGAAAAGACGAAAGAGTTATGAGAAAAAAAATAATAAAATATTATTTTTAAAAATAATAAATTATAAATTATAAAATATAATATTTTAAATATTTTTTATAATAAAATATATTAAAAAAATATAATAGTAAGTATACTTGGAGTCGAGAGAACAGGACCATCGGCATGATTGGCGCCATACGATCAGTATCAAATGATGGATACACGTCACGCTTTATTTGGATGGCCATCCATATGATCGCTATGGAGCAGCATAAAATATTTTGCAATAAATTATTGCTTAGATCTATTTTACTATAAGTTCTGTACCATTTGATAAAAAATTATCATATCAACGATATTTTTTTTTTTATTAATTTAAATCAACAAAAAATATTTTTTTTTAAGTTCTCCATCAAATTTAAATAATAATATTTTTTTAATAATAAATATTATAATAATTTTTAATTGAATGATATGATGGAACTGTCCCACCATATAATTTCTAGCATTTTTTGCGGTCCCGGCGGTGCCCGCAAAAAATCCGTCCTCGAGTTCAGGACTCGTCCTATCAGATTTGATAGCTGGTGGGAAGTTGACGATGCCATAAATATCATAACGGCTTCTAAACGGACGTTTCAGAATTCCATCGAAGTGGTACAGGACCAAGTTACCAGAAAGTTAAAAAATGCACTCCAGAGAAAGTAATAATAACCCTTTCATAAAAAAAAGAGAGAAAAATAATAACGATAACAAAACAAAACAATGGGGAGGGTCGCTGCCGTTAGCTGGTCAGAGATGTTGGCCAGCTGTCAACATGTACATGTGACGGTGAGTCATATTCATTCCGGTGCTGTTGGATTAATGTCTGCTACTGGAGATAAAGGAGTTGTGGACGCTAAGGGTCAACGGATATGCTAGAGCTTAGCGTGCATGTGGCAATGCACATCGATTTTATTTTTAATTTTTTTAATATATATTTATTATTTAGTAAGATAATTTAAGAAAAAAAAGATGTATTAGATTTTTTAAAATTTAAAATAAGTTAGATGTTATTTTCAAAAATAAATAACGTGATGGTGTATGCTTTAGTTTTAAGTATGCAGAAATGTAGAAATATAAATGTAATGAAATGAAGTAAATAAAATAATTATAAATACTAAAAAATTTATAGTGGTTCGATACTTTTTGCACCTACGTCCACTCTCCAAGATTCATTTAAAAATTTCACTATAATCTCTTCAAGATTACAATCGGATAATTTTTCAAGGCTCACTATTCAAAACCTAGTTGATTTTTATACCGGCTCACCAACCACAACCAACCCCTAAGCCAACTCTTAACTTACAATCCAATTTTTAGGCTTAGATAAGCCTTCCCCTTAGCTTCAAAATCTTATTGAAGCTAAATTATAAGAAAAAAGAAAGTTGAACAACAAAAATGAACAAAAAAACTCATTTGATGAGCAAATAAGTCGATGAAGCTTTTTGGAGTCCTTTTGGAGGAAGGATTTTGAACTATTTGAGCTTGTCTTCTTATAGAATAGAATCATTTGATTTGATATTTCTGGAAGTTGAAAGTGGAATGCTCTCTTTTTAGGGCTGTTTTTACTCTTTCTCTTAACTTTTTGATTTCTTTCAATGATTTTATAGTTATGTCACTTCCTCCAGGTGTTTTGTAGGTAATTTTCCATATTTGGGAGGCTGAAGAATCCTATTTGATGGTTGGAGAAGTAAAAATGACCGTTTAAATTCAATCTGCACAGTTCTGGATAGTCTGCAGAAACTAGCCGTTGGAGCTCAAGTCGAACCTCGAGTTGACTCGAGCATCAGCTCGAGGCCATTTGCTCTGCTCGTTCCTCAGCTCGAGAGTTTCTGTATGAAGATCAATCTTTCTGTATTTTACTGAGACTTCAGCTCGTGGATCTTAAGTCGACTCGAGCCTCTGCTCGAGACTATGCCAAACTTTGCTTCAAAATTATCATCTTCTATATTTCTTCCGAGACTTTGACTTGAAAACCTCGAGTCGACTCGAGCCTCTGCTTAAGATCTTGCTCCAAAATCATCATTCTTTGAATTTTTACTGAGACTTCGACTCGAGAACCTTGAGTCGACTCGAGCCTCTGCTCGAGACGTTGCCCCGAAATCATCATTCTCTGAATTTTCACTGAGACTTTGACTCAAGAACCTCTAGTCGACTCGAGTCTCCGCTCGAGACTATTTCTTTTAAAATTTCTGCATACCAGTCTGCATATTAGCTTGAGCTGAACAACTAGTCGAACCTTGAGTCGACTCGTGGGCTTCTTATGCTGAAAAATTTTAGTTTGCCCAAAAATTTTTCTCTTGAATTCTGATTTTGGGATATCTTTTTCAAGACTTATTTCAGGTGTGATTTATGCTCCAAATGCCTCCAACTATTCTCTATCAATTTTCAAATGCACTTATATAGATGTTTTATTTGATACTCTAAAATACATCCTGAAACACGAACTCATCTACTTCATTAGTTAAAATATATACTCAAATATTTTGTTACTCATCAAAACCAATCCTTGGGATCAATAATCTTTCTCCTTTTGATGATGACAAAAATTTGAGTATATGAGCGAGAAATGTGCTATAACAATGCATTAAGGATATTTACAATAGATTAATGATTTAATTTCTTTGGTATTTTCATATTTATCTCCTCCTCAATTTATGCTTGCATTTTTAATATGTCTTTTCAATTCAAGATTAAGTTTTCTGCTCATACTTATTAGAATGATAAATTGTCAGTATATATCCATATGTGTGTGCCAAGTATTAGTATTAAATAATTAAACATAGAGTATATATCATGGCACAAACTCCAAACTTATAATGTACATCATATATGCTGAAAATTTCAATCCTTAACATATTCATGCTTAATACATTTAAGCTAAAAATTTTTACCTTAATATATTTATGCTGAAAATTTTAAATTTAACATATTCAAAGTGAATGAATTCATGCTCATATATATATTACTCCCCCTTTTTATCATCAATCAAAAATATAAAGTTAAGACAAATATTCAGAATGAGTGTAAGAGTAAGTGATCATGAATTTCATTGCATTAATAAAATGCACTATGATACAATGAAACATTAAGTTCACACAAGATAAGGTTAAGTAAGTTTACATTTATAAGTGCCAAGTAAATAGAGTCAAATATAAGCATAGAGTCAAATACAATCATATACTCCTAATACATAAATCTAAGTACAAGAAGTGGACAGACACTAGAGCCTACGAGGCTACTCATCATTAGATGGAATTTTTAATATCTGGGATGAGGCTCGTGAGGTAGAAGGTCGGCTCTCCTGCTCCTAATCCTAGTAGAAGGTCTGACTACCTGCAAAGAAGGAGGTCCTCCACGAGTGTAGACTCTGAGTGGTGGTTTGCTCTCACTTGTGGATACCTGGATGGACTGACCAAGTGACATAGGTGGAGGAGGTGGAGGATGAGACATGGCTATCCTAGCCACGGCATCTGCTGCTGCTACTAGTGGTATCACATCTGAAGCGAGTCTCTCTATTTTTTCAATCAAATTATCTATGACTCCAAGTACTGAAATAATGTCCTGCTGCTGTGCCTGACCTAGGCTACTGATCGCTGCCATCATCTCAGTATCTCCAGATTCAACTCTCCCCCTGAGCCGAGCAAGCTCCTCAATGATGCTAGAGTGATCAGTGGATGTGTCATGTATGTGCTCCCTCTGCTTCAGAATAGAAAGCCTTTGAGAGATAGACCTCATCTCTGTCTTTACAGTTTCTACTCTCTCAGATAGTCCTGAATCTCTCTATTGACTTTGGTAGATATCATGTCTACCAGTCTCTCCATAGATGTAGAGTCAGCAGGTGGTGTCTATGAGAACCTCCCCATGGATGGAGCTCGAGGTGTCATAGGTGTCCCGAGGTTAGTGTCAGATGCATCTCGGGCTGCAATTGGAGTAGAGTAGAGGGCTCTCCTGCCTCTACAATCCTAGGCACTCTCCTCTCTTGACCAGAAATGTTCTTGACCCATCTTCCATCCTCTAAATGATATTGCATTATGGTCAAGACTCTCATGTCATAAATATCATAGTGAGACTGCTTCTTACTTGCTTCATTCTCTAGTGGTACTCCTGCAGTCTCAAAAATCCTAGTTAGGGCCATTCCATAGGACAAGCATACCTTGTTTCTAGATACTGCCTCTCTCATTTGATGCATCATAATGCCAGTTAGATTTATTTGAGTTTTTGAATAATCAAATATATTATGCATAGCTTACTTTCAGATACAAAGTCATGTCTACCTAATTTCAAAATAAAAATTTCACTGATGATATGATGAAGAACTCTTATTTTCACTGATAGTATGGGTGCTAGTACATCTCCTATAATATCATCCCTACCCATAATTAATCTCAAACCTCTCTTTTTGTCAGATAATTTATTGGGCACAAAATCTTCTTTTGTGATACCAAAAATCTAAGTCAAACTCTCCTCAGTTATCTCAATTTGTATACCTTTGACTGTACTTACAATTTTAGAAAATCCTCTTTTAAGATTTTTATAGAACTTTCTAACCAACTTAGGGTACATGGAGATGTCAATTGTACAAAAATTTCTCCACCCCATCCTACCAATCCAAGTTCTAATAAAAAAAATTATAACTTTCAAAGAAATCAAAGTTAATTCTTCTCTCCATTGCAATGGCTCTAGTGGCCATCCTACCGATAGATGAAGGTGGAGGAAGTTAGTTTGGTATACCTTGATCCTATTGAGGTTCTTCCTAAACGGATTCTTCGAAGGATTGAAAAATCTCAGATGGTTGGGATGCTGCCCATTCCATTCGAGCTTTCCTTCTTCTCATTTGTTCTTTGGCTCCACGGGTATTACAAACTTTCCGCACTCCATGCCTTTCTCCAACCATTTTACCTAAAGTCAGCCTTTGACTTCACGAATTGAAGGGAAGAGATGGTAGGAAGACAAGCAATACTGTTGGATTAGATTTGAGAGGACAAGAGGCCCTCTACTCATTGAGACGAAGGTTTTCTAGGGCATCATGAATAGTCATGGATCCGTTTTAACCCCTGTAGCCTCCGATCCTCAAGTCGACTCATGATTTTGAACTAGTTTGCTCGAGTTAACTCAAGCAATAGTTCTAAAACTTTTAAAGTTTTAGAGAAGATTTGTCATTCAAGTAATGTTTAGTTATTTTTCTAAATATTGATCATTAATTTTATACATAAGATTTAATTCTTTTAGGTTTAATTTGATTTACTTAGAATTATGAAGAATGAAATTTAATCAGGTTGATAGCATAGTCCTAAGTCTCTTCTAATAATGCTGAATTTTTCTTCATTAAAAAATTTTATGAATATGTCAGCTAATTATTTATCAGTATAAATAAATTCAAGCATCACGTCATTATTTTGTACATGATCTCTTATGAAGTAATATCTTATCTCAATGTGTTTGGATCTTGAGTGTTGAATTGGGTTCTTGGTTAAATTGATTGTACTTATGTTGTCACATCTTATGAAAATCTTATTAAGTTTGAATCCAAAATTTTTTAATTATTATTTAATCCAAAGAATTTATGCATAATAACTTTTAGCAGCTATATATTCGATCTTAGCCGTTGAGAGTACTACTGAGTTTTATTTCTTACTAAATCAAGAAATTAAATTTACTTTTATGAATTGACATGTGTCACTAGTACTTTTTCTATCAAGTTTGTACCTAGAAAAATTAGTATTAGAGTAACCAATTAATTCAAATTGAGATGCTCTATCATACCATAGTCCTATATTAAGTATCCCAGATAATTATCTAAAGATTCTTTTAATAGCAAGTAGATATGATTCTTTAGGATCTGATTGATACCTAGTATACATGCAAACACTGAATACTATATCTGGTCTACTTATAGTAAGATAGAGAAGTGAGCCTATCATACCACTATATAATTTTAAATCTATTTTCTTATCTTTTTCATCTTTATCAAGTTTGCAAGATGTGCTCATTGATGTGCTAATTGGTCTTTAACTCTCCATCCCAAACTTTTTGAGTATTTTTTTTGTATATTTTATTTGATTGATGAAGATTTTTTTTTTATTTTACTTGATTTGGAGTTCGAGCAAGAAGTTTAACTCTTTCATCATGCTCATCTCGAACTCACCCTACATTAGCTTAGCAAATTCTTGATAAAAAATTTTATGAGTAGCACCAAAAATAATATCATCCACATAGATTTGTACAACTAATAGATTCTCAACTTTTCATTTTAGGAATAAGGTTTTATCTTTATTTCCTCTAGTAAATTTATTATCTAGTAAAAATTTACTTAATCTTTTATATAAAGCACATAGGGCTTATTTTAGACCATACAAGGCTTTATGTAATTTAAATATATGATTTGAAAATACATAATTTTTAAATCTAAATGGTTGTTTAACATACACTTCTTCTGCTATATAACCATTAAGAAAGATACTTTTTACATCTATTTGGTATAATTTAAAATTCATGAAACATGCAAAAGCAAGCAATAGTCTAATGGCATCTAATCTAGCTATAGGAGCAAAAGTTTCATCAAAATCAATGCCTTCTTTTTGATTATATCCTTTTGCTACTAATCTAGCTTTATTTCTTATAATAGTTCTATGTTCATCCAATTTATTTCTATATATTCATTTAGTTTTAATTATTAGATGGTCATTTGGTTTATCGACTAGGGTTCATACTTTATTTCTTTTAAATTGATTTAATTCTTTCTGCATGACATCTATCCAATATGGATCATTTTCAGCTTCTTCTACTGATTTAGGTTCAATTTGTGATACGGAAGCTATATAATTATTTATATTTCTAAGATAAGATCGTGTTCTTATTCGTTATGATGGATCACTGATTATAAGATCTTTAGGATGTCCATGTACATACCTCCATTCTTTTGGCAGCTCCTCTCTTAGACTGTGAGAGGACTCTTCATTCTTCTCTTCTTCATTATTTTAAGGTGAAGCATCCTTGAGTGTTAGATTGTCCATCTTATCATTAAGATTTTCTACATCCTTATTTAAAGCATCTTCTTTTTCAATAGATTTATCATTATATTCATCAAAGATAACATGAATTAATTTTTTAACAATGAGAGTTCTCTTATTGAAGATTCTATATGCCTTGCTTGATGAGAAGTATCCTAAGAAGATATCCTCATCGAACTTGGCATCAAATTTTTTTAGATTATCTTTTTCATTATTAAGTATGAATCATTTGCAATCAAACACATAAAAATAGTTAATATTTGGTTTTCTATCTTTCCAAAGTTCATATAGGATTTTCTTTAAAATAGGTCTTATTAGAACACGGTTTAATGTATAACATGCAATATTTATTACCTCAGCTAAAAAATATCTAGGTAAATTACTTTCATACAACATAGTTCGTATCATTTCTTCTAGTATTCGATTTTTTCTTTCTACTACTATATTTTGTTATCGGGTTCTAGGTGCTAAAAAATTATGATCAATTTTTTTTATTATAAAAATTTTTAAATATTGATTTTTAAATTCTATACTATGATCACTACATATGCAAACTATTGATGTGTTCTTTTCATTCAAAATCTTTCAATAAAATTTGGAAAATACATTGAAGGCTTCATCTTTTTATGCTAAAAATATTATCTAAGTAAGTCTTAAAAAATCATCTATAATTATAAGATCATACTTTTTACCTCCTAGACTAGTGATCCTTGTGGGTCCAAATAAATCTATGTGTAGCAATTCTAAAGGTCTAGAGGTTGAAATTATTCCTTTTGGTTTGAAAGAATTCCTAGTTTGCTTTCCAAATTGATATGCATCACAAATTCGATTCTTTTCAAAACTTTATTTTAGTAATTCTCTTACAAGATCTTTCTTAATTAATTTTAGGAGTAAGTCCATACTAGCATGACCTAATCTACGATGCCACAACCAACTAGCTTTATTAACCTTGGCATTCATTGCCATAAGACATTGACCATTTTTCATGTATAGATCATCAAGATCTACCATGTAGACATTGTTATGTCTATGTTCTATGAACATGATGCCATTATCATTTGAATTAAAAATAATATAAAATAGAGATTCAAAAGTTACTTTAAATTTTTTATCATAAAATTTACTAATGCTAAGCAAATTATGTTTCAACTCATCAACTAGCAATACATTTTGAATAAAAGTAGAAGAAGTGATACGAATGTTACTAACGCCAATGATACGTCCCTTTTCATTGTCACCAAATGTAACTACTCCTCCTTCTTTAGACTCAAAAGTGATAAATTAAGATTTATCATCTGTCATGTGCCTTGAACAGCCACTATCAAGATATCAAAGCTTTTTCTTATCCCGGGCTGCAAGACACTCCTACATAAGAAAATCAAGTTGAGTTTTTAGATACCCAAGTCATTTTGGATCCTTTGGGATTAGTGCTCATGATTTCTTTTGAAATCCAAATCATTTTATTTTTTTTTTATTTAATTTTTTGAAATCACATGCATAAGACTTATGACCAATTTTGCTATAATAAAAACATGAGATATTTGAAATAGAGTTTGATGAAGCTTTAATAAATAGATTTTTGAATAATTTTTATTTCTTATAAGATTTAAATTCTAATCTGATCTTGTAAAAAATAGCTCTTTGCTCATTTAGTAGCATATTTGATTTTTCAGAACTATAGATAAATCTTTTGATAAATGGTTTAATTTTTGCTAGTTCATCATTCAATTTTTGATTTTTATTAGTAAGCAAATTTAATTTTTTAAAAAATATTTTCTTTTTATAAGTAAGTTCTGAATTTAACTTTCTCAAATCTTTATTTTTCAAAGTTACTTTCCTATATTCAGCCATAAGTTTAAAAAAAAGCCTCTCGTAACTCATCAAAAGTAAAATCTAAAAAGTTTTTAGCATTTACCTCCTCATGATGTGCCATCAGGCAAAGGTTAGCTTCTTCTTATGATTCTTCCTCAGAGCTAGAGTCCTCACTATCATTTCAAGTGGCCATCATCATCTTCTTCTTAAGCTTTTTGGATGATTTCTTGAGAAGAGGGTAGTCCATCCTAAATTGGCCGGATTTCTTGCACTCGAAGTAAATTGGTAGCATCTTCTCTTTTTTCTTACTTGGTTCATCTTTGAAGGTCTTCTTTTTTAATCCTTGCTTCTTCTTTCTCATAAACCTCTTAAACTTTCTTGCAATCATGGCCAAGTCTACTTCTTCCTCCTCTTCATCAGATTTCTCACTCTCATTATCCTTGAAAGTAGTTGTTTTGAGAGCTATGATCTTTTTCTTCTTGATTTTCTCCACGTTTTGCCTCATATTCAATTCATGAGTCATTAAGGACCCAAGAAGCTCTTCCAATGGTAGCTTGTTGAGGTCTTTAGCTTCTTGGATGGTGGTGATCTTTGCTTCTTAAGCTTTCAAAAGTAACCTAAGAATTTTACGAACAAGCTCACTGTTAGTATAAGATTTACCCAAGCTTTTCAAACTATTGATGTTATCAATAAATCTAGTAAATATTTTAGAAATAGATTCATTTGACTCCATCTTAAATAATTCATATTGATGGAGAAGCATATTTATTTTAGACTCCTTTACTTGATTGGTACCCTCATGGGTAACCTCTAGCCTATCCCAAATCTTCTTGACCGAAGCATAAGTAGAAATTCTATTAAATTTATTAGGATCTAATGCACAATATAGGACATTCATGGCCTTAGCATTTAATTCTATCATTTTCATATCATGCTCATCCCAATCCTCTTTCGATTTGGAAATATCATTACCCTCTATTTTGATTATGGGAGTGTGTGGGCCTTTGATTATCACTCTTCAAAGTTGATAATCAAGTGCTTCAATGTAAATGCGCAAGCATGCTTTCCAATAAGTGTAATTTATTCCATTGAACAAGGATGGATGGTTGGTCGATTGTCCTTCGGCAAGAGATGCACTCATATGGGTTGCCATTTGATCTTAATTCTTGATTGTTAAATCAAATGAAGTGAGTACCAAGCTCTGATATCACTTGTTGCCCAGCAAGATAACCCAAGAAGAGGGGGGGGGGGGGTGAATTGGATTTTTCAAAACTTAATACAAGTTAGGTGTTGTTTTCAAAAAAAAATGATGTGATGGTGTATGCTTTAGTTCTAAGTATGCAGAAATATAGAAATATAAATGCAATGGAATGAAGTAAACAAGGCAATTATAAATACTAAAAAATTTATAGTAATTCGGTGCTCCTTTCACCTACGTCCACTCTCTAAGACCCACTTAAGAATTTTACTATAATCTCTCTAAGATTATAGCCGAATAGTCTTCTAAGGCTCACTATCCAAAACCTAGTTGATTTTTATACCGATTCACCAACCACAACCAACCCCTAAGCCAATCCTTGGCTTATAATCTAATTTTTAGGCTTGGATAAGCCTTTCCCTTAGCTTCAAAATTCTATTGAAGCTAAGTTACAAGAAAGAGGAAAGTTGAACAATAAAAATAAACAAAAAGCACCTTTGATGAGCAAATAAGTTGATGAAGCTTTTTGGAGTCTTCTTGGAGGGAGGATTTTGAACTATTTGAGCTTGTCTTCTTGCAGAATGGAATCACTTAATTTGATATTTCTTGGAGTTGGAAGTGGAATGCTCTCTTTTCAGGGCTCTTTTTATTCTTTCTCTTAACTTTTTGATTTCTTTCAATGATTTATTAGTCATGTCACTTCCTCCAGATATTTTGTAGGTAATTTTTCATGTTTGGAAGGTTGGAGAATCCTATTTGATCGTTGGAGAAGCAAAAATAATCATTTGAACCCAATCTATACAGTTCTAAATAGTCTGTAGAAACTAGCCATTGGAGCTCGAGTCGAACCTCGAGTCGACTCGAGCACCAGCTCGAGGCCATTTGCTCTGCTTGTTTCTCAGCTCAAGAGTTTCTGTATGAAGATCAGTCTTTCTATATTTTATTGAGACTTCAGCTCATGGACCTCGAGTCGACTCGACCCTTTGCTTGAGACTATGCCAAACTTTGCTTCAAAATTATCATCTTTTGTATTTCTCCTGAGACTTCGACTTAAGAACCTCGAGTCGACTCGAGCCTCCGTTCGAGATCTTGCCCCGAAATCATTATTCTCTAAATTTTTATTGAGACTTTGACTCAAGAATCTCAAGTCGACTCGAGCCTCCACTCGAGATTGTTCTTTCTGTAACTTCTGCGTGCCAGTCTGCGTATCAGTTCAAGCTGAACAATGAGTCGAACCTTGAGTCGACTCGTAGGCTTCTTATGCTGAAAAATTTTAGTTTGCCTAAAAGTTTTCCTCTTAAATTCTGATTGTGGGACATCTTTTTCAAGCCTTGTTTCAGATATGATTTATGCTCCAAATGCCTCCAACTCTTCTCTATCAATTTTCAAATGCACTTATAGGAAGTCTAAGCCTCACCTTGGACGTCGGTTGCTGACAAAGCTACAAACTGATGGCTCATTTGATCAAAGAAAAAGATTGCATTTGGCTTTAGCATTGAGTACCAATTTCTTCCTGCTTTCTTTAAAGTAGAAGAAAAAGCTCGACATAGAATTACGTTCGGTGCACCATGGAGTAGCATCATAGTTCGGAAGACCTCCTGATGGTCAATCAGATTAGTGGTTCCATCATAGCTCTCGAACTGAGGGAGCTTAAAGTTTGATGGGTTGGATTTTTGCATGATTCTCTGAGAGAAAGGAAGGTCAGTACAGATATTATTATGGTTACTTAGGGCAGCATGGTGGAGCTCCTCAATCCATCGATCCATTTTTTGGAGTTTTCGATCGAGGGCCTGATCTCGATCATGGATCTCGGAGGATTTTCGACCATAGATGGGGAAGGTCTCTTCTGAAGAAGAGTCATGATCAAAATAGGAGCTCTTCGCTCTTTATTCTCCTTCTTGGAGGCAACGGGTCTGTTGACCTAGGTATGCCTCCTTGGGATCGATTCTTGACATCCCGATGGAGGGTTCTCCGATCGGACTACCGCTGAAGGCTGTTGCATGGCTTGCACTATCTTAGTGAGGCCCCGGACCTACTACATCAACATGTTGAACTACTTTGGATCCATCATTATTATCGGTGGAGGAGGTTACGGTACCAATGAAGCAGACGAATTTAACTCAGATCTGATAGCAGAGATAGTGGATCTTCAAGTGGTCATCTTCTTTGAAGGCATTTTGAGATCGAGGGAGAGAATGAAGATAACCCTTGAAGGAGAAAGCTCTCAGAATTGATTAAGCACTTCTTTTAAAATAAGAGCTCAGTGTGCTCTTCCTCTAGCGTCAATTCTATTGGTACGAAATCTGATTATTATTAAAATCGAGGCTAGAGTCGGAGAAGATGAGGTCACCACTGGTGACCTATAAAATAAGTCTCATCTGAAGTTGGAGGTGGTGGCTCTGGTAAGATCCTTAGACGATCAAGTCAGCTCTTTCGATCAACAAAAATGGAGTACTCAGAGAGATTTTAGCAGAGTTTTTAGAAAGAAATCAAGAGCTTGAAGAAGAAGGCATATCTGAAGGATCCTTTATATAGGCAGAGTTCATAATAAATTGATAGTGACAGCCGTAACCATCTGGTAGTGGGCTATTCAGGATCACATGGGATTTGTTATGGAGGGTCGTGTCTATTATCGTGACGTACCATCCGTTGGAGTCTAACAACTCAAGTTTGGATGGGATAGCATAGGTAATGAAGAATTCTTAGTTAACACCATTCTAGAGGAGTTTGAAGGTTTTTGAGATCAGCCGTGCTTGGGTCGTTGTTTGCCATATCATGAGTCAGTGTTGAGGCCTTTTCGGATAATTGGTAAGAAAAGTCCGAAAAGAGTTCGACAGGTAGAGAAGCTTGAAAAGAGTTCAACTAATGGTGAAGCCTGTTCGGAGTTTGACCGTCGAAGGAGTTTGACTGAAGAAGAAGTCTGGCAAAAGTTGACTATTGAAGGAATCTAACTGAAGGAGAAGTCCGATAGGAGTTCGACTGCTGAAGGAGTCTGACTGAAGGAGAAGTCCGATAGGAGTTCGATTGCTATAGGAGTCCGATTAAAGGAGAAGTCCAATAGGAGTTTGACTACTGAAGGAGAAGTCTGAGAGAAGTTCGATTGGCCCCCAAGCTGGCTAGGCTAGACTGCCCAGGGGGCCGCTCTCACTGTTCAAGTTCATCTGAAGGTGATCCAATGATTGGAGGATGACCGAGATCGCTCTAAGACTAGACATTTAGCTGAACTTCGGTGGGAGCAGGTTTATCCTCAACAATAGTCTCCTTACTTTTAAGTTTGAAATTTGAAGGAAGAAAGTACAAATGCAACTGTCGAAGTTCTTTTTAGCCTTCCACGCTCACTAGGATGGGATGTGTTGACATCTTAACTCCGTTGGTGTTGAAACTTCATAAACATGAGGTGACACGAAAAGATATTTTTTAAGTCTTCCATTGAAACTCTGCCAAAGGTATGATGCAATTTAGGATCTATCCATCACCACTTCTCTACCATGATGAGTGGGACATGCGGTGCACACAGACCGATCGAATGAGATCTACAATCATAACTGTTTCGGACTTTTCTTAGCTATTAAAGACCTTCTTCCTCCTCCAAAATTCATTCTGCTGGAGTCTTCTTCCTTCCTTCCCAAGTCCTCACCTTCCTTCTGCCCGAGAGTCCCAGTTCCTTCTTACACCCTCTCTACTCCTAAGTGTTCTTCTGCTTGATTTTCGTTGTGCTCACCATCTTCTTGCCTTTCTCAGTTGACTTAGTTTAGCTTTCCAACCCTTCTCCTTGAGCATTCATGCTTCTTAGACTTCTTGCTCTTTTGATTTTCTCTAGGGAGTCTCTGCATTTTATTTTTCTTGATTTTTGAAGATTTTTTTGAGGTTTATTTTGATCTGTATGTCTTCAGAAACCTTCCAATCTGTCGGTTCATGGAGCTCGTCCAGGCTGACCTTTCTAGACCCCGCTCCTCTAGCCGACGTTAATCCTAGGAGTATATCCCATCAGTCTTTTATCTTGGATATCATTTCTTCTATCCTTACTCTAAACGACCTTCTTGATTAGGATACAGTATAGCATCCTATCAGAGTACGGTCTCGAACTTCCTGGGTCAAGTGATCGTGCTAGTTCGCCTCCAGTCGATCGATTTTATTTGTACCTAGAAGTCTTGCACACCAAGCTTCGACATCTACTTTCTCCTTTTGTTGTCACGCTTTTTTGCTTTTTGAACATTTGTTTTTGCTTCCATCATATCGAACTCCCTTTGGTTCGTAATTGGCTTTCTTTTTCTTTATCATCTGACCGAAATCCGGCCAACCATCTCACTCTTTCAAAATTTTTATACCTTCAAACATCATCCTTTTTAAAAGGACTGGTGGTATTTCTCCCTTCAGTTCGGTAAGAAGGAGTTATTGAAAGGTGCTCCTTCTTCCATTCATGATCGGAAGGAACAATACTTCTACATCTGATGTCCGACCTTGCTGCTTGACCTTCCTTCCTAAGGCTTCCTCTAGGAATCAGTTCGTCGAGCCTCTAGTTTAGATGAAGCCGACCTCGAGTCTTCGAACAAGCTTAAGGCATACCAAGCTCCTCTTCTTCCCGACCTTCGAAAGGAGCAGACCTTGTTCAACCTTGGCTTGAGTCCTCTTAATCCCGTCGGTATTAAATGTGTTTATATGCATGTATATAAATATACATATGAACTTTCATGAAGTTTCATATGTACCTTGGCTGACTATAGTTTTTTCTTTATTGTAGAGATGGATACTGATGTTGTGGAGAGGCTCACTAAGGGCCTTTATGCCCAAAAGAAGGAGAAGGGGGCGGCCCCAGGTGGGAGTTTGAAAAGAGCAAAGGTCGGCAGTCTGAGTTTCGAGGTTTTGGACGTCCCCACGATTGCTCTCGAAGTTGCTTTGGGTGTCGAGGTCCTTTCAATCACCATAGGCAGCATCGGAGGCATGGGCTCTCAGCCTCTCACATCCTCGAGCCTCCCTACAGGAGGATCGATGTCAGAGCCCTCCACTAAGAGAAAAAGAGGGGATGGAGATGATAAGAAAAAGAAGAAGGCTGTTGTTGTGAAGGTGGTCCGCAATGCTCGTCTGGATGGATCAAGCAACAGCGGCAGCGATGATTTGGGAGCAGACCCCTTTGATAACTCGGACATCATCCAGGATCTGATCAACAAGTTCATCCTGCTCGAAGAGGTGGATCACCTAGCCGACCTTGATTGGATGTAGTTCATCTGGAAGTTTATCAAAATTTTTCTTAAGATAATCATCTTGCCATACTTTTTTTTCATCTTTCTTCTTTTCTTTATCTTACTGTGACTTATCCATGACAGTCAGGCCACCACATACTAGCCCATCTCAAGAGGATAAATCATCAGGAGATGAAAGCGCTGAAGGTCTAGGGGGATCTTCGAGCTAAGATCGATTGCCTTTAGGAAAAGGTTGCCGAGGCTGAGCGCCTCATGGAGGAGAAGATGATGGAAAATGATAGTCTCCAGGGAGCGCTTCAAAAGGAGGAGCTTGTCTTGATCAGGCTGAAGGTCGCACTAGCCCTGAAGGAGAAGAAAAAGAAGGAGGCTGAGATCAAGATTGCTGAGCTAAAAGTCAGAATGTCGAAGTCTATTTTGGAGGTGGCAGCCCAAGCCATGGAAGAGTTCAAGGCCTCCTTCGAAATAACGGACTTAAATATCGCATTCGGCCAGAAAGCATTTATAAAGGGCTTCGAACTCTGTAAAGGCAGGATGGTCTGGAGGTTTCCCAAGCTTGATCTCAACTTCCTGGAAGAGGAGCCCGATAAAAAAGTGGGGCCGTCTGGTGCTACATCTGACCCCTCCCTCGCCGAAGTGATCTTCGAATCCTTCGTGCTTGTTGCCGAGGTGCCCGAGCCCATGTAGGAGCCTGAGGTTGTCTTCGAAGCACCGATCGAACCCGTTCCCAAGCCTATGGCTATCCCTGGAGTGCCGAGCTCCTCTACTGCTTCTCCTTCGGAGGTCGGGGGTCTTTAGTAGTTATATTTTCTTTTTTTCTTTATCCTATACTCAAAAATATTATAATCAATGAAAGTAGAACTTTTAATCAATAGCTTAGAGTGCTTTTCATGCGTTGGATGTAGTCCCCCATTGATGCCGAGCCGCTATCTCAAAAAATTTTCTTAAAATTGATAGTTAGAAATTTAAAGAAAAAGTTCACCACTTGAGAAAAAAATTAAAAAAGACTGAAGATGAACTTCAAAAATCTAGAATGAACACATCGGAGGTGATATTGAGGTTACCCACCTTCGCAAGCTGCATATGAAAGATTCCACGACCTTCACCATCAAGAAGGGCAGCTTCGAGAGGGAGTTAGTGGAGCTCAAAAAAAAAGCCGACAATAAGTCTTGGGCGTTGATAGTGAAGGCCGGCTCCTTCGAAGTCGAACTTCAGGCAGTGAAGGAGAAGATTCAGCTATTGGAGGGGAGTTCGTCGTGGTCTTTTGACAGCGAGGTGATCCGACTCCAAAAATAATTCGATGACAGTCATCAATCCAGCATGAGCAGGGGATCAAAGCAGGTTGCCTCCTTGACGAGGACTCTGGGCGAGCTTTTGGAAGCGATTGGGAGGGAGAAGGTCGAGGTTCAATGGCTGAAGATCTAGCTGTCATGCGAGTAGCAAGCTGTTAAGGATGCTGAGGATGAGTCCGAAGTCCTAAGGAAGCAGCGGTGAGATCTTGAAGGCTAATTCGGACACATTAATAAAATATATATAGATGGCTTATACCAAAAGAGAGAGCTCAAGGAGGAGATCCTTAGATTAAAGCAAGTCTTGATGATGGCTGGGGCCGACAGCCCAAAATTCGAGGAGTTTGATCCATTCTAAGACTTTGATCTTTTTTTTTCTTCTTTTTTATGTAATCGATCTTGTCAATCTTTATCTTGCTTGTAATGAACTTAATATTTACAATAAAATGGTATCCTTTTCGCTATTATCTTATATGGATTTGATGTTGGTTAATGGATCCACTTTCTTCACCTCATTTTTTTTTGCTTTACCTTCTAATGAGATGCTCATTGTGGATGCCGAGTTGGGATCCCTTCCAAGAACTTGGGCGGGGCTCCCCTTACAGCCTCCTTGGTTAATGGATAGGTATAAGGGTCGTCGGTATGGCTTTTTTCTTTTCTTCATTTTAGATTAATGAGGCCTTGGCCTCCCTCATGTTAGGACGAGGTTCTCTTCTATTCTTTGCACGATCATAGAGATATGTTAGGATCATTGACGGGATCTCTCTCCTTATCTTTTTTGGATTAACGAGGCCTTCTGCTTTGCTCACATTAGGATGAGGTTCTCCTCCTATTTCTAACGTGGCTGTAGGAATGCATTAGGACCGCTGGAGGGATCTCTACCCTCATCTTGTCTAAGATTAATGAGATCTTCACTTTGCTCATGTCAGGATGAGGTTCTCCTTCTGTTCCTAATAGGGCTGTAGGGGTACATTAGGGCTGCCGGAAGGACCTCTTTTCTTATCTCATCTTAGATTAACGAGGCATTTGGCTTTGCTCATGTTAGGATGAAGTTCTTCTCCTATTCTTAACATGGCTGTAGGGGCACATTAGGACCGTTGGAAGGGCCTCTCTCCTCATCTTATCTTAGATTAACGAGGTTTTTGACTTTGCTCACGTTAGGATGAGGTTCTTCTCCTATTTCTAACGTGGCTATAGGGGTACATTAGGACCATTGGAAAGGCCTCTCTTCTCATCTTATCTTAGATTAATGAGGCCTTCGACTTTGCTCATGTTAGGATGAGGTTCTCATTCTATTTCTAACATAGATATAGGGGCACATTAGGGCCGTTGGAAGGGCCTCTTTCCTCATCTCGTCTTAGACTAACGAGACTTTCGACTTTGCTCACGTTAGGACGAGGTTCTCCTTCTATTCCTAACATGGCTATCTTCGTTGCATGGTTAAGTTTGGAAAGTCATTTTCCACCATTATAGATTTGCAGCAAGGATTAAGGAGTTAAAGTAGAGAGATTTTATTGCGATCAGATCATCGATAATACATCTATAGGTTATTCGAGTTCCACGGTCGGGATATATCAATTTCTCTGAGCTCCTTCAGGTAATATGGCTACAGTAGCAATCTTTACTATATTTTCGATGTGCAGGATCATTTCATCATTCCTCAGCCTTCTGTTATCCTCAAAATTCTATAAAGAAGTGCACAAATGAGCACTAGATCCGAAGTCAAGCACCTAACTGGATGTAGAAGAAGCCATTAGGTTCATCTCAATGATGAGCATGCCTTCCGAAGGTCCTCTTTCTTTCTTATTCTTTAGGCTTGCGAGGTAAGTAGGGCAATTCCACTTCCAATGGCCATCTGAGTTGCAATAAAAATATTTTTCTTACTCCACAGCCTTCTTCTTTGGATCACCATTCTTTTCCTTCTTCTTCTTTTTCGTCTTCTGCTTCTTCGTAGACTTCTTCTTTCCAAAATATTTTCTCTTAAAAAAATTTGCTCCATAGTAAGAACATACAGAGCCCCTTGAACTCTTTAAGATTCCTTTAGTAGTCACCAGCATGTTCATCAATTCAGCCAGGGTGCACTGAATCTTATTCATATGGAAGTTTACTATAAACTATCCATATGAATCAGTCAAAGACTGCAGAATTAGATCAATCTGTAGGTTCTTATCCATTGACATGCCAAGCTTTTCAAGCTCCTCCAAGTCCTTGATCATCGACAAGCAATGATTATGGACTGACTGCCCATCACACATCTATGCTTTGAAGAGTTGCTTGGATACTTCGTAGCATGTTGTGCGACTTTGCTCACCATACAACTCTTATAGGTGAGCCAGCATCTGATTGATAGTCTTCATATCTTCATGTTAACAATGCAACTCATTAGACATTGAGGCCAACACGTAGCACCTAGCCTTATTGTCATCATCCAATCACTTTTTATGAGATGCTCTTTGATCAGCAGTCGGATGGACTGGTAGAGGGGGAAGATCCTGATCCAAGATATAGGTCAGCTCTTGAAAATGTAAAACTATTTTTAAGTTTCAGAGTCGATCCATAAAATTGGATCCAGTTAGACAGTTGGTCTCTGAAATCCTGGCTAGGGGGTTGGATGTAGATATTTTCTTATAAAGAGTCAAAATTTCTTGTTAGATTTATAATTAACTTAATCAATTTATTTTAAAAGTTTTATTTTTAAAATAAATTTGGACTCTCACTATTTTTTCGGATCCCTACACTCTCTTAGAAGAGAGGTAAAAATCTCCATGATAAAAAATTTTTAGTGGATGGTGTGCGATCCTACCGATTGGCTCATCACCTTACCTAATAGTTATTGATGATGAGTCAATCGATGAGTGGATAACTCTGGTCTCTAATTCATGGAGCTCACCATGCCTGAAATATTGCTCAACTCCTTAATTAAGTCAGACCCACCATTAATGGATTTATGTTTGGGACCCTCACAGTATTCGAAATATTGAGCCCAACTCTTCTTTCAATCCATAGCATCTCATGCCTAATAGCAATGGTTGTATCTTTTCGGTATAACTGAATCACTGTATCCAATCGAGAATAATCAACCCCAGAAAGGATTCACACAACTACAACGGTGAAAGACTATTTGACTTAATATTTTCTTAGAAAGATTTTAATTAAAGTCTCTTAGACTTAACTAGTCATAATGGTTATGACTAATGTAGTGGCATGGGTTAGCTTGAATAGTTAACAACCTCAATACAGAACTTGATCGACCTAATTGGCTAGGTAAATGAGATCGATGGAAGGGATATGCCATTAACTCAGTCTCAGACGAATCATGGGTGAGTAGCTCTTAATTAAAAATTATCGATCGTATCTGCCGAACTTATCTTAGACACTAATTTATTAATCTAGAATTGATTGGATGTGCCTACAATCCAGGCTCAAACTATGGAGCCAAATTATGTCTTAAGGTGATCGATCACATGTGGCTGTAAATCAATCTTGACCAAACATACAACTATTGGACCGATCAATTTAGCACTCTTGATCCTACCTAACCAACTCTTAATTCGGTTTGATCAACCACTTAATGAAGCCTAATCAAGCTACACACATCCTAAACCTATATTTTATGAAGGTATCTTAAATCTTTAAATTCTTAATTTTTAGATCTAATTTATTTCATAACTTAATTCTTAATTAAGTGTAATATGGTTCAAAAAAATAAAGCATGAAAATAGATCCTAGGATTTAGTAGAAAGTAAGTTTTGATTTTTCTTATTGAGGATAAACATGTAGTACCCCTACACGCCATAAGAGCACCCCATCGAATGAAAAGTGAGGACCTTTAAATCCTTCTTACTCTTATGACCGAACGACCAAGAGGAATGTCCCAATTAGAAAATAAATTTTTACTACAACATATATGAACTTAGATTTATTCTAAACATGCTTTGCATACATCTTATGTACTAATTTTATATTACATCTCATATAATAAATCAGATTACATCATGTAAAATTAGAAAACACTTTGATCTCATCAAAAATAATTTTAGATCTTAAACAATCTAAATCTAGAATCTAGAACCATAGCTCTGATACCAGTTGAAGAAACTATAGGATCGGTCTGATCGGATCAGTTTTAAGCAGTGAAATTTTAAAAAAAAATTGCTAATCCGATCAGATCTGATTATAAAGATCTAAAACTAAAAATATGCATTGGGATATCGAAATACCACCTATTTGCGAGTAAATAGTTTACTCACTACGATGATCTGATTGCTGTCTCGAGATCCGACTTGAGCTGTACACGTGGTTGGCCTCTATCCATATCCACTCAGGTCAGATCTGGAGGTCTTCATCTTTTGGATCTAATCTCTAAAAGTCAGAAATGGATCTCCTGAAGGCACCTTTGATCTGATCTTTGGCAGCAATCCGATAGACACACTATTGAGAACTTCTTCGATCTTGATTTGCGCAAACAACACCTCGACTCTTAGAGGACTGATCGGCCCAACACTTGGGCATAGGAGAGAGGGATTAGATGAGGGAGAGGAGGTGTGGAGAAGAGAAGTAGGGCCTGGGTGTTGGGATGTGGAATTGCCAAACACTTTGGCTTGATTTTCAATTTATAGGCAAACCAGAGACCTAGAGTCCTAGGGCTTCTCAAACTTTGACCCATTCAAAATTTGAGAAGTAGAAGGACCCCTCAACATCTCCCACGCCCCATCAGATTTCTTTATGGGTTTTTGTCACAGAAAATCTCATAAAAGCATGTGCCACCTTATCCAAATAAGGTGTTGGTGCATGGATAAAAATCTCTATGAGTTTGGAACCAATTCAAACTCCATTTAACCCATTCAAACTAATTTAAAAGGGCAACCAATAAACCTCCTCATGCTTATCCATAAGGGGATCTCACTAGGATGGGGCATGCTCCCTAGATATTTTCTCTTTAGGAAGCGCATGCCCAGAAGAAAAAGAAGGGCGTGCGCTCCTTTCTTTTGGCGCAAGACCAAGTTAAAATAGGGGGGCGGCAACACTTGGCACCCCCTCGTCCTGATTCTCTTCATCTGAGACCAAGACAAGGCCTGATCTAACAAGAACAAAATCCAATCAGTTCAAGACAAACCCACACAGGGTTTTTGAATGAGCTAAATCTAATTTGACTGAGTCTAGACTAATCAAAAAAATTATAGAAGAAGAAAGTTAGGTCCAATCGTATACTAGCATGAATTTTTTGAATCTAATTGGATCTAATCTAAATCAATCGAACTCCATGAGTCCAATTAATGACATCCAGATCTAAATCTTTGTTTGTATCATCCAATTAGATTTAATTCTATATGGTAATAGGACATGCCGTAATCTTCGTCATTGATATTATCGAAACTCCTTACAATGGATCAGAACTCTTTCTAATTCATTCAATTAGAATTATCAATCATCGAGCTAATTTTAATTGATCCCATAATCTATTAGTGATACCTAGTAGTATATGGTGGTAATCCATTAGAATTGAATACGAACCTCTCAGTGCAGCTGTCTGTGCAATTGGGTTCTTCCATCATGGGTTCTAGTAGGATTAGGTTAAGATTGACTCGTGAAACCCAATTCTTATCAGATGATTGAATCAATCAATCTAAGTCCAATATGAAACCCTAATAGAAACTTCTTTCTATTATTTCATACTGCCATATAAAGAAAAAATAATTTTTCTATCATAAGATTATTCAGATCTGATCAGATCTTTAGAAAAATTTTAAAAATTTTTTCTAACAAATTCTAATTAGATATGAGAGTTCTTGAATCTGATCCTATTGATCTGATATTAAATATAAAAGTTAAAATTAAATTAGATTTAATTTTTATATCTGATTGGATAATCTAATTATCCTGTCGATGATTTATTGCACCTGAAGTTCTGGATCAAGCCATGCACATGCCTGACCTCTACTGGTATTCACTCGGGCTGGTTCTGGATGTCTTCTCCTTTCAAATCAAATCTCCAAAAATTAGATCCAGATCTAATTTATAGAATCTTCAAAATAATTATAGAAGGCAGCACGCTCATCTCTTAAACAGGATTGTCTTCTTCCTGATCTTGGTGTCAAAACTCTTTTGGAACCTTTGCTGAATTATAGCTAACTTATTGAGCATGGAGATGAGAGAGAGAACTAGAGGATGGGCATGGAGAAGAGGAGGGGATGGCAGCACTTTGGCCCTTTTGGTGGGCGTAACTCTGAACCCTAGGTGCAGGCAGGGGTTTAAATAAATTTTGTTGCACCATGCAGTGCCACACAGGTCCGACCAATCAAATTGCTCGAATTAATCAGATCTAAATCTGATTGGTGGTGCCAACACATCTGATCCAATCAAATGAGAGTCCTCATAAACCATCCATAGTGGGTGCCAATAAAGGATAAGGATGAAGTCTTGGTGCCCAAGACTTTATTCTCATCAAGCAACCATTGAGTCCCATATGTATGGGACTCCTCCTCTCATCCCCATGTGTGCTCGTCAATATGGGACATGCACACATCCTTGTGCATGGAAACCAAAGGGGGACGTGCACCCCCTGATGCTCTCCAATGCGAACATGCCACATGGCCCTCTATCCAAATGTCTAGGGTCAATTATGGACCCTTGTCTAAAATTGGAAATGGTAGGTGATAGAAACTGGCAAGTGTTGTCTTAAATTCATTTGATGAATTAGGACAACTCCTTTTTGACTTGGACAAGCTCCAGTTAGACTAAGACAAGATTCCTAAGTGAGCACAAATAATTTTAACTCAGTTGAGATAAATCAGAAGAATTACAGAAAGAGAATGTTAGGCTTAATCGTGTGCTAGCATGAATTTCTTGAACATAATTGGATCTAATCCAAATCAATCAAACTGGGTTAGCCTAATTGATGATATCCAGATTCAAATTCTTATTTGTGTGATCCAGTTAGATTTAGTTTCATATGATAATGAGACATGTCGTGATCTCTATTATCAACATCATCGAAATATCTTTTGATGGATCAGAGCTTTTTTGATTCATACAATTAGAATGATCAATCATCAAGATCATTCTAATTGCTCTTAAAATTTATCAGTGACACATAGCAGTATGTGGTGGCAATCCATCAAAACTGAATATGAATCTCTTGGTGCAGCTACTTGTGTGATTGAGTTCTTTTATCTTGAGCTCTGATAGGATTAGGGTTAAGGTGAACTCGTCAAACTCAACATTCATCATATGAGTTAATCATTCGATTCGAGTCTGATGTGAAATCCTAATAGAAATTCTTTCTATCATCTTCACACTACCATGGCCATGGACTTATGGACTCAATCTCATGATCATTATAGGGCTACTTCTCATCTACCGAGGTAGATAGATTTTCTATTAGTGCAATCTAATTCCTATAATGAACATGCTATAGTCAACATATACCTCAGAATTTTGAATGGCTAGGAGATCAAGTTAAAGTATAGTTAAACTATAACACCCTCAAGGTGAACTGCCAATACACCTCAAGTCAAAGAACTAGATATACCACTGCAGCATTGAGCTAGTTATCGATGAGAATGTAGACTTTCTTATGACTGCTCGAGATGGTTATGCTCAGTATCCTCGTTCTCTAATAAGTATCTATACTCTCGCTCTGGTGTCTCTACACCATAGACTCAAGACTCATCTATCCTAATAAAGTGATCATACACCAACCTTCCGGATCGATCACCATTCTAGTGATGATCTTATGGTTAGGAGCAGTTTTTGAGTTAATTATAAAAATTTATGTCTTAAATTTTCAACTCTTAAAAATATGAATTATCATTACCATTAACTCAAAGGATGTATCACAGATACTTTAAATACACACTATGATAAAAAATAATTTTTTTAATAATTTATAGTCAAAAATTATAAAATAACCCTTAGAAGTGTATTACAAGTATTTAGCCAATCTGACTTCTAGAGCACACATCTAACAAACTCTCACTTGACCTAAAGTTAATTGACTACAAATCTAAGTCCCATCTTTTTTAAGTGGGCTTCGATCTTCTGCTGGCTCAATGGCTTCGTTATTGGATCAGCCGCATTATCTACGGTGTCGACTCTCTTAACCTCGACGTATCCCATCTCAAGGTAATCATGGATGAGGTGGAATCACCGCTTAATATGCTTGAATTTTTGATGAGACCTCGACTGCTTAGCTAGTGCTATGGTGCTATTATTATTGTAGTACAGAGGAATGATATTCGATGGCATCACTCTAAGCTCTATGGTGAACTTTTTGTACCATAATTTTTTCTTCGTAGCTTCTGATGCAGCGATGTACTCAATTTCTATGGTGGAGTCTATGATCATGATTTGCTTGAAACTCTTCTAGCTAACTGCACCATCATTGCATATAAATAGACTTTCAGATGTCGACTTTCGATCATCTATGTCAGACATAAAGTTCGAATCTGTATACCCCTGGATATGGAGTTCTCTATTACAAAAAACTAGAAGCATATCCTTAGTCTTTCTTAAATACTTAAGGATACACTTCACAGAAGTCCAGTGCTCTTCATCTGAATTCGACTGATATCTGCTCGTGACACTCATAGCATTTGCAATATCAGGTCATGTACATAGCACGGCATACATGAGGCTTCCTATTACTGAAGCATAAGGGATCTTGCTCATGCGTTCAATCTCCTCAGGTGTGCTAGGACACATCTTCTTGGAGAGATGAATGCCATGTCTAAAAGATATTAGATTTCTTTTGGAATTTTTCATGTTAAATCTTTTTAGCACCTCCTCTATGTACATTTTCTATGAAGGACCTAGCATCCTATTTGGTCTATCTCTATAGACCTTAATTCCCAATATAAAAGATGCTTCTTCTAGATCTTTCATAGAGAACTTCTTTGATAACCATATTTTGATTATGGTCAACATGAAAATATCATTCTTAATTAGGAGGATGTCATCCACGTACAGTATGAGGAAGATAATAGTGCTTCCACTAATCTTTTTGAATATACATGATTTCTCCTCATTTTTGATGAAACCAAATGATTTGATCACATCATTAAAATGAGTATTCCAGCTCCGACATGTTTGCTTGAGTCTATAAATGGATCTTTGCAGCTTGCATACCTTATGATCACTATCACTGGATGTGAAACTAAGTGACTGTTCCATATAGATATCTTCCTCAAGATATCCATTTAGGAACATCGTTTTCACGTCCATCTACCATATTTCATAATCAAAATAGGCTACAACTGCAAGCAATGTGTAGATGGATTTTAGCATTGCTACCAGCGAAAAGATATCCTAATAGTCAATGCCTTCACATTGACTATATCCTTTCGCTACTAGCCTAGTCTTGAATATCTTCATATTTTCATCTGCACCTATCTTTTTCTTATAGATCCATTTACACCCAATGGATACTATACCTTCAGGTAGATCTACCAAGATCTATACTTGATTCGAGCGCATTGAGATAATCTCTAACTTCATTGTCTCTAACCATTTCTCAGAGTCGATATCTAATATCATCTCTTCATAGGTTTTGGGATCATCACCATGAACCACATTTTCTATGAGGAACATTTTCTCTACATCCTCTGAAATAGTACCTAAGTATCTTTCAGGAGGATAAAAAATTCTATTTGACCTTCGAGGTGGAAGAACTTGTATTTGGATTGGCTCAATCTGATTGGGTTCCTTAGGTTCCTTAGCTCGTTGCTGTTGGAAGACTTTCTCCTCGAGCCTAATCTATCTTTCGATGCCACCATTTTGAATAATTTTTTTTTCAAGAAAAATAGTATGTTGACTCACAATCACATTGTGATCTTTCAAAAGATAGAAATAATATCCTAATGACTCTTTAGGATATCCTATAAATCGAGCTCTAAAGGTCCTAGACTCTAACTTGTCCACCTGCTGTCTCTTGACATGAGCTGGACAACCCTAAATTCTAAGGTGACTTTGACTTGATTTCTTATCATACCATATCTCATATGGTGTGGTAGGAATATTTTTAGAGAAAATCCTATTTAATAAATAAATTACACTTATTAAACTATGTCTCTAAAGAAAATTAGGAGGTTCCATGAAGCTTATCATGGATTAGATCTTATCTAATAGGATCCGATTTCTCTATTCTGAAATTCTATTGAGTTGAGACATTCTAGGTGGAGTCCATTAAGAGATTATGCCATTTTTTTTAAGATAGTCTAGGAATTCTCGACTAAGGTATTTATCTCCTTGATTTGATTGAAGGATCTTAACGGATTTTTTGGTTTGCTTTTCTACTTTATGTCTAAATTGCTTGAACTTTTCAAAGGCTTTAGACTTGTATCGCATCAAATACATATACCCATACTGAGATAAATTATCGGTAAAAATGATGAAGTAGACATAATTTTCTCTGATTGGCATATCAAATAGACCGCACACATCTGTATGTACCAGGATAAGTAGATCCATGGTCCTTTTCTCATGTCCTACAAATGAAAGCTTGGTCATTTTGCCATGAAGGAATGATTCACAAATTGGATATTACTCAAAAATCAATGGACTCAATAGCCCAGATTTTTTTAATTTGTTAATCCTGTCTTCCGCTATATGACCTAGCCTAAGATGCCATAGATACCTATCATTTAGATTATCCCTAGATCTCTTTGATCCTATGACATTCATGTTTTGCTCGATATTAAAAATAGAAACATCAATATGTAACTGGTAGAGACCATTAATTAGGAAACCACTTGCAATTTTATTTCTTTCAAAAAGAATATTAGAATGGTTCTTAAGAAAACTAATTACATGGCCTTCCTGTGCTAAACAAGAAAAATAAATCAAATTTCTCCTTGCTGTAGGTACAAAATAATAGTTTCTAAGTACTAGATCTAATCCTAATGATAGTCGAAGAGGATAGTGATGAACACATTAAATATATATATAAAAATATTAATTTATTATATTAAGTTATTTTTATTCTTAAGAATAAATATTTTTATTTTATCTTTTATAGAACAAAGGACCATCGATGAAAAGAGCTCAATTTATAGGTCATAATGAAATAAATTTGAAGCTAATCGAAGTTAAAATAGAACTAGAATGACGATTCAAAGAAAAAAGAAAAGAAAAATAAAAAATTAAAAATGGCTCAATCGGCTCAAGCTATCGCACCATATCAGTCAGCGCGTCCAGACGTGCCAGCCCGCAAGCTAAGCCGACCTAGCCCACGTGCTAGCGTAAGCCGCTCAGTTGACTCACTCTCGCACACCGCTGATGTCAACGTGATGTCAAAATCATCGTGGCTCATGGTAGACCCTTAAGCGAGGATATTTCGATTATTTCACTCACACATCAGGTGGTGATTGGCTTGGATCTTCGATGTAGTTGGTTTATGGTGGTCCACAGTTATAGTAGAGCATGATCGAACGTCGGGCATTCGTTCTGACTGAGATCAAATGGCCAGCATCATTTTTCGATTTGATTCGTAGGCATCCAATGATTTTACATGATCGGACGGTCAGAAATCATGTCAGTGAAGATCCAATGGTTGGAATTCATTTTTGATTTGATTCAAGAGAATTTCGGCATGATCCGATGGTTAGAATTCATCCTATCAAGTGATCCAATGGCTGCGAAATAATCTAGGTCTTATTAAAGCTACAGATGATGAAGTTTGTCCAAATCTGGACCATTTGAATCCAATTCGATGATAGAAAATTATCCTAGGGTGTAGAATCCGACCCAGACTCATTTTTTCTTGCTTTTCTTCGATTCTAACTTGATTTCTTCCAATTTTTTTCTTATAAAAAGCCTCTTAAACAAAACTAACGAGCAATCAACCCTCCTCCTTGGAGGAATAAGCCCTTCTAAGCCTTCTAAAGCCCTTCCAAAGCTTCTCCATCAATAGCCAACCATCTCTCTCTCTCTCTCTTTCTCTTTTCTCTCTTCTCAAGCTTTTTTTCTTCTTTCTTCTCCTTTCTCTCTTCCAACAGATAAAAAATCTAAGCCTGTATCTGCACTAAAATTTCTCTCTTGTTTTGAATTTCTATAACCTGCTGTTGCTTAGATTCTTCTACAAGGCTCCAAGGATGAAGATTTCAGCAAGAAGCTTTCTGATGTCCGGCTAATCCTCTCTTTCTCAGAAGATCACTGTGATCTTATTTTGATGGTGATTTCTATTTTCTATCCTTTGTATCTTTTTATTATGCAATAAAAACTAGTTTTCTTTATTATTCTTTTATGTCTTTATTTTCTTGCATGAGATTAATCAGAAATAGTTTATGACCCTTGGAATGAGTCATGATCTACGGGTATAGTTCATGCTCTTGGAATAGATTATATTTAGATTAATTTTTGATATTATATTTAAATCAATTTAGACTAGCCTATAACTTTAAGGGATGGACTGTGATCCAAGGATATAGACCGTGCTCTCTAAGATAAGTTATATCTTTATTGATTAGATATTAATTAAAGCATATTAAAAAAAAATCAGCTATCAGATAAGTGATCAATTGAAATCCTAAGAATCTATCTCCATACTTGCAACTCCTTTATTAATTAATTTGCTATTTATTTGCTTTCTTAATCAATTTAAGTAGTTTTTTAATTAATCAACTTTTAATTAATCTTAATCTTGCTTTTAATTTATTATTTAAATAAAATTAACATGATCTTTATGGATACGATCCCGACTCATTTTATCTATATAGTAGTGAGTTAGTTTTTATTTTTGATCATTTATGATAGCAATCAAGTAGATTCCCATGACTACAGCAGCAACTCTTGCTCCATTTTCGACATGCAGGATTATCTTATCATTCCTCAGCCTCCTGCTCTCCTTAAGACTCTGCATAGAAGTGCATAGGTGAGCACTAGAATCAGAGTCAAGCATCCAACTGGATGTAGAAAAAATCATAAGGTTAGATTCTATTATGAGCATACCTTCAGAAGGACCTACCTTCTTTTTATTCTTTAGGCTGGCCAGGTATAAAGGATAGTTTTGCTTTCAATGATCGTCTGTATTATAATGAAAATACTTTTCTTTATCGATGGCCTTCTTCTTTGGCTCTCCCTTCTTCTTCTTTCCTCCATCTATCTTCTGCTTCTTCGCAGACTTCTTCTTTCCAAAAGACTTTTTTTAGAGAAAGTCTGCTCCATGATAAGCACTGAGCCCTTTGAACCTTTCAAAGAAAGCTCAGTAGTAACCAACATATTCATTAATTCAGCTAAGGTACATTATAGCTTATGCATATAGAAGTTCATGATAAACTATCCATATGCATCAGTCAAGAATTACAAGATCACATCAATTTGCAAGTTTCTATCCATCTTGATACTTAGCTTCTTAAGCTCTTCTAAGTCCTTGATCATCATCATACAATGATCTTGAATGGACTGCCCATCATGCATTTGAGTCTTGAAAAGCCTTCTAGTGACTTGATACTTGGCTGCGTGACTCTCTTCTCCAAATAACTCTTGTAGGTGAGCCAATATTTGGTGAGCAGTCTTGATATCCTCAAATTGGTGCTGAAGCTCATCAGACATTGAGTCCAACATGTTATATGAGTCAGCTTTTTAGAATCCAAAATAATTATGTAGTTTCAGAGCCAATGCTTATCATTAGATCCGATCAGTCTATGGGTGTCCAGGATATGAGCTAGTGGATTGGATGTAGATATTTTTTTATAGAAAGTCAAAGTTTCTAGTTAGATTTTATAATTAGACTTGATCAATTTATTTAAAAATTTTATTTTTAAATAAATTAGACTTTCACTATTTTCTCAGATTTCTACACTTTCTTAATAAAGATGCAAAAATCTCTACGATCATTAATTTTTTATGGATGGTGCGGTCCCATCAACTAGCTCATCACCTCACCTAATAGTTATTGATGATGGATCATCCAATGAGTAGACAATTCTTGTCCAATGATTTTTTAATCATGGTGCACTCAAACCTGATCTCTAATTTATGAATCTCAGCATGTCTGGAATATTGATCCACTCCTTAGTTTAGTCACACCCATCATTTAAATGAATTAAATTTCTAATTGGATCCCTCACCATATTCAAAATATTAACCTCAACCCATCTTTCAATTCGTAGTATCCAATACCTAATAGACATGATTGCATCTTTTCGGTGCAACTGAACCACTATAACCAATCGAGAATAATCAACCCAGGGAAGGGTCCACACATCTACAATGGTAGAAGATCTATGACTTAATATTTTCTTAAAAAAATTTGATTTAGATCTCTTAGAGTTGACTTGACTTAGTCATGATAATTATGACTAACATAGTGGCATGGATTAGCTCGAATTATTAGCCATCTTAAATCAAAACTGGATCGATCCAAATGGCTAGATAAGTGAGATCGATGGAAGGAATTGAAGGAACCAGATCTAGGATTTCAGGACTAGATTTTAAAATTTTTTCAAGATCAGACAGTGAAAAACTAAAATAAATTAAAATTTATTCATAAAAATTAGAGAAGTCCTAGATCTAAGATCCTATTATATGATTATAGCATGAGATTAAATCAAAAATTAAAAATATTAGAAAAAAATATGTTGATCATATCAACATGCATCTATACTATATCTAATGTAGGTATGTAATAATAGATCAGATCCATATTACTCATGCAAGTTAGACATTCTAACTTGCTGATTCGGACTGAACGATGAAGCTCCGAGCTGCACACGTATCTAATCTCTAAGAAATATCCACACAAGCCCATAAATTCTGAGCAAAAATTTGATGCAGAAAATCAGTATAGTATGCTAGTATTATGTTGATCCTTCTTTGATGGTCGATCCGGTGCGATGCAGGAAATTAATATAGTATGGTAGTACTATGTTGATCTTTTTTCAATGATCGATCTGGTGCTTTCTTCTTTAAGACTTATTGATCCCAAGATTGATTTTGATGATTCTAAAATATTGAGTATAAATGATACTAATCATGCATTTCAAGAATTTATGTAGGACTTTTCAAGTACTTAAAATAAAAAAAATTATCCATAGAAGAAATCTCCTCAAAAGAAGAAAAGTCAAAAAAAAAGAATGATTTCAAATGCTTAAATAAAGCTCAAACAAGAAGTTTTGGAAGCCTTAATGGTGGAAAAGATTATAAAAATCAAGATGAAAGAAGCCCTTAAAAGTTGAAGATAAAAAATTACTCATGTAGAAATATATATGCAAAATTATTGAAGGTTAAAAACTTAGATGATCTAATGAAAAATTAAGTTGGCTCAGTACTTAGTCGGCTCAGTGAAAAATTAGAATGGCTCAATCTCAGAAAATAAAAAAATAGAAAGCTGATTTTTGAAATCTATTGATATTGAGCCAACCCAACTAGAAACTGAGCCGATCCAGTAAAAAATTGAGCCAACCTAGTTAAAAACTGAGCTGACCCAGTGATTGCAACGGCTATAAATGACTAGTTTTCTATAGCTTTTTTAAATGGGTCATTCTCCACTAAAATGGCTAGTTCAAGCTTCTAAACGGCCAAAACTCACTTCTAAGCCACTCTTAAGTATAAAAAGATTTAGAAAAATATTTTGAATAAAATTTTTAAAGATTTAAGAAAGAAAATCAATTAAGAAGAAAGTGTTACATTGAATATCCAATAAAAGAAGAAAAGAAAGAGATTTGAGCTTTAAATTTAGAGGACATCCAAGAGTCACCTTCCATAATACTTCAAATAATTTCTCAGCACCATTTGAAGAGAAGAGAAGCTACCAAAGAGCATTCATTCAGTCTTTTTTTTGAGCTCCAAAAGAATTTTTTTTATATTTTCTTTCTTGTGCCGAATTTAATACTTTATATTTTTGTTTGTTTACAAATTTTTTTAGGAGAAAGAAACTTGGAGATTAGGCCCATCCAAGCCTAAAATTGGACTTTGTAGGTTTTAGTTGGTGAGCCCGTAAAATCAACTGGGTTGATAGTGAACCTGGAAAAACTATCAGTGTAGGATTGTGGTTGGTGAGCCCGACAAAACTAACTGGGTTTGTTTATGATTTTGGATTAAAATAAATATATTGTAATCTAGGATTATAGTAGAATTTCTAAGGAGAGCTTGGGAAGTGGATGTAGGTATGGGATTGCAACGAACCACTATAAAATTTTTATATATTTATATTGTATTTTCTTCTCTATTACTTTACATATCTTGCATGCTTTAAATTGCTAATTACTTACTA
Source organism: Cocos nucifera (assembly GCA_006176705.1). Taxonomy (NCBI): domain Eukaryota; kingdom Viridiplantae; phylum Streptophyta; class Magnoliopsida; order Arecales; family Arecaceae; genus Cocos; species Cocos nucifera. Next base: position 226,956 of record QRFJ01000725.1, on the reverse strand, counting down.
ATTTGGATTAACTCTTGCTTAAGTTCATTCACACTTGATTCCATTGTATACACTAATTAATTTTATTGAATTGAATTAAATTAAGCACATACTTGTATAGAGTTAAATTTGGCCAAAAAATTTATAAACCTAATTCATCTCTCCTTTTGGATAGCCATCCTTGGGCAATAAGTGGTATCAGAGCAGATGCTCTGTTATTAGTTGTTGACCTAACGGTCAAGAGCTAAAAATATTGACAATCCAAAATGGAATCTCATTTTAATGAAGGTCATTCTATTGATGGACCTTCAATGCTTAATGGATCAAATTATAGTTATTGAAAAGTACGTATGCACATCTTCATACAAGCACATGATTATAACTTATGGAAGATTATAATTGATGGCTCATACACCTCAAATGCATTATTTAAGCATGATAAAAAAATGGCCCAACTAAATGGCAAGGCCATGAACATCTTTTATTGCTTTTTAGATATTAATGAGTTTAATATAATTTTTTCATGTATTTCAGTAAATCAAATATAGAAAAAATTAAAAATGACTTTTGGAAGAGTAAATCAAAAAGAGAAATTAAGCTTCCAAGAAGAAAATGAAGCTTACACCAATCTATGCCTCATGGCTCATAAGGATAAAAAGAAAAAGAAGAAGAAGAAATAAAAGAAAAAGAAAGTATTAACTAAGGAGGAGTAAGATATAGAAAAGAAAAATGAGAAAGAAAAAGAAGCTATCGCCAATCTTTGCCTCATGGCCAATGACAATGAGATAAACATTAATGGCTCTTCCAACTTTACTTTTGATGAGTTATTTGAAGCCTTTAATGAATTAATGGATGAATTCAAAAATTTAAGACTCAAAAATAAAGAGCTAAAAAGATCAAATCTTCTTCAAGCTAATGAAAAGAATAACCTTTTGGGTGAAAAAGAGGATCTTTTGAAAGAAATGAACACCTTGGCTAAAAAAAAAAGTACTTCTTAAATCTAAAAAATCTTTAGTTGAAGAAGATATTAAGCTAAAAATAAAATTAGAAAGATAAAAATTTCATATTGAAGAAAAAAAAACTTGTTGAAAGAAAAGAAATCTCTTTTAGAAGAAAATACCAATCTAAGAAAAGAGATTGAAAACTTAAAGTCCATGCTTGAAAAATTTATAATTGAATCTCAAAAGCTTCAAGCAATTTTAAATAGTCAAAAAATTATTTTTGATAAAGCAGAAATTGATTATAATTCTTTAAAAAAATAAAAATTTATCAAAAATATATTTAGCAAAGCTTCATTTAAAAATTATTCAATTATATATTTTAAATATAATAAAGTAGGCCATAAAATTTTAGAATATAATTTTTAAAAAATTAGCTATACTTTAGTTAGGTAAATTTGGATTTCAAAAAAAATCTTGAGCATTAACTCCTATGGACTCAAGATGACTTAGGTACTAAAAATTATGAAGTAATTTTGCAGGTACGCCAAGGATCCAATGAAACTAAAGAAAAAAAATTTGTGGATGCCTTGAAAATAAAGATAGATGGATGATGCTATTTAGTAAAATCTAAATTTTTCTCATATCATGCCATCATTATTTATTAAATATATTTTAATTATTAATTAGTATAATTATTGAGTGTGTTTGATTGATTTTGATGATTCATCATTACTTATAATGATCATACTCTATAACTTGAATGTTTCGATATATTACTTAAAACTAGTATATGCATGTTAATTAATTAATTAATTAATTAATTATTTTAAGATTTTTATTTTATTCTAAATTCAGCATGCTGGTTTAATCCTTTGTATCATGCTATTTTGATGTTCAATTATTTAAGAAATCTAAATTGCTATGAGCTTGATTGTATATAAAATTATTTGGATGCTAAACTTAAAAATTGAATAAATTTTGTTATTTTTTCATAAGATACTTAATTATCAAAATTCTTCAAAAAATTTATGACCTAAGTACTTGAAGATTAAACATTCAATCATAAAAGATTAAACGCTTAAAGTGTTAATTTGCATTGCATCTTAGTTTTATCTTAAGGATTTGAAATTTTCTAAGTTAAACCAAATTCCGTAGAACTATTATCTAGATTCTCCTTGATTTGATTATACTAGATTTATTTGATTTTCATACCTCCCAATTGATTAATTTTTAATCTCTTAAATTTACTTAAATATCTTTCTTGATCATCAATTTGATTGACTCTTGGATCTTTAAAAAAAATTTATTGATGAACATTCTTATTTTATTCCAATTGATTGATTTTAAAAATTAAATTAGAAAAATGCTCTTCTTGAATCTTTTGAAGTTGATATCAAACAAAATATTTCAAGACTATTATCATTTATCTTTAAAGCTAAATATTTAAAATAAACTTTAATTTTAGGTAATTGGTATCATTCTTGCCCTACATTTTATCACATATTATTTTCAAGCAATGAATGTAAAAATTGGTTTTTCTTCTATCTTTAACTGGAATCAAATTTTTAAGAAAATCATTAATTAATCTAAATTTTACTTCTATTGATGTCATAAAAACTTCTAAGCAAATTATCTTTGATTCAAAATTATGTTCGATCGGAATTTTAGTTCAATTGGTATTACAATTTGTATCAAAAAGTCTATTTCTACCTTAGATTCCATCGCATAGCTTATATGATATCATTTGAGATCAAATCAAGAATTTCATATCTTTTCTAAACTTGATTAAATTATATTTCTTAAGAAAAGAAGGAGATATTTTTCAAAAAAAATATCAAATAATTTTTTTTATGATTTGCTTTGAACGATTTATTCAAATTTCTAGTTTTGGAGGGATTTATCTATCTTGGACTTATAAAGCTCAAATAAATAAATAAAAAAATTTCTTTCAAATAGTATAAATAAGCAATTCTCAAAAATCTATCATAATTGACATCATAATTTGTATCAAGGCAAAAGAATAGTTGCTTTGTCTCAAATCTGAATTTTCATGGCAATATTCTTGTTATTATAACATTTAAGATAAATTCTTATGATACATGTTTAAATGATTTAGTTTAATATTAAAGTGAAGAGAAGTATTTTTAAGACTATATTATTCAAATTTTTGAAGCCTAAAGTTCTTATTAATTAAAATTAAGAAGTATATTTATACGGCATACTTTTAGACTTTTAGATGTTTGTTATCATTGTAAACATCTTTTGAAGTTAATAAAATATAATTTTTAAAAAAATTTAGTATCTACATGAGTGAATGCTATATTTATTTAAATTGAATGCATAATTTAATACTTAATTCACTCAATTGATACTTATTTTTTTAAAATTTTATTTAATTTTAAAATAGCTTTGCTTGCAAAAGTAAGGAGGAGAAAACACCAAAGATAAAATAATTAGTAAATTGGTATCAATCAAATTTAAAAATTTGATCTTAAAAGATAAATTTATATTAATTAAAAATTAATATGATATCAATTAAACATGCTTAACTTGAAAGAAAAAGAGAGAGTAACAAAAATTATAAAGCTTAAGCATGAAAATTTTGAAAAATAAAGAGGGTGAGAAAGTTAAAAAATAAATTAATTTAGCTATTAGTATAAAAAGTATGAGAAGAGATATTTTTTAATTTAATTTGATTAAAAATATTTATAAATTTATGATCTTAAATTCTCGATCAATTATCTTATTTTGATCTTTATTATATTAATTTTAAACTTTCAATCAAATATCTTATAATCTTCTTAATTTATACTTTCATATATTTATTCAATTTAATTTACTTAATTTAAAGTTCTATTGATTTAAAATAGTTTTAGATAAATAACTTATTTTTAATAATTAAAAATTACTTAAAATGGTATCATTAATATGCTAATTTCATATTTTGATTTGCATAATTATCCTTGAAAATTGATTGAAGTTAAATTAAATTGAAATTATATTCTTACTCTAAGACATGAATTTCTAAACTTAATTTTAAAACTCATTTAAAAATTTAAATTTGATACTATTTATTTTACTCTATTCGATATATTTTTGATACATATCTTTTTCAAACTTAAGTGACTAAAATTTCTTAAAAAAAAAGATTAAATATTAAAGTACATATTATGTTTGATTTCATGGTCAAATCTTTTTAAAAATTCTATTTCACTTAAAGCTTAAAAGTGCAAATTTAAAAATCTAATTAAAGATTATATTCATTCAAAAAGAAGGAGAGTCTTTGATATTTAAATTTAAACTAATTTTTAAAATTAATATAAATATTTTAAACTTATTTTGAGTGAAAGAATAAATTTTTAAAAGGAAGATGATTCAGTTAAATTAATTTTCTGAACTTGATACATTTCTTATTTTGATACATCTCTTACTTTGATATATTTATGTTATTAATTTTGATAACTTTTCTTCATCCTTTCCATTAGCTTTTTGATGCTGTCAAAAAGAAAGAGAGAAATATTGAGCATATGCTTAAAGGATTAATGCTTAAGAAACTTAATGAATTTGATGTTTGAAATCATAATACTCATTGATTTGAATTGAGACATAAATTTAAAATGAGTATATAAAATATGTGTAATAAATTAATTATATACAATGAACTAAAAGATTAATTGAAAATATTCATTAAGTACTCATTCATGTGTTTAATCTATACTTCATGATATTTCATGATACATTTTGATAAAATTTATTAAAATATATTATTTATTTTTATTGTGCACATACTCAAGATTTTGTCATTATCAAAAAGAAAAAGATTATTGATTCTAAGATTAATTTTGATGATTCTAAAATATTAAATATAAATGATACTAATCATGTATTTCAAGAATGTATGTAGGACTTTTCAAGCACTTAAAATGAAGAAATTGTCCATAAAAAAAATTTCCTCAAAAGAAGAAAACTCAAAAAAAAGAATGATTTCAAATGCTCAAATAAAGCTCAAATAAGAAGTTTTGGAAGCCTTAATGGTGGAAAAGATCATAAAAATTAAGATGGAAGAAGCCCTTAAAAGTTGAAGATAAAAAACCACTCATATAGAAATATATGTAGAATTGTTGAAGGTTGAAAACTTAGATGACTCGGAAAAAAATTGAGCTGGCTCAATACTTAGTCGACTCAGTGAAAAACTAGGTCGGCTCAGTCTCAAAAAATAGAAAAATAAAAAGTTGATTTTTGAAGTCTATTGATATTGAGCTGATCCAGTTAGAAATTGAGCCAATCCAGTGAAAAACTGAGCCGATCCAGTGACTGCAATGGCTCTAAACTGCTAGTTTTCTACACCTTTTTTAAACGGGCCATTCTCTACTCAAACGGCTAGTTCAAGCTTTCCAATGGTCAAAACTCACTCCTAAGCCACTTCCAAATATAAAAAGAGTTACAAAAATATTTTGGATGAAATTTTTAATGATTTAAGAAATGAAATCATTCAAGAAGAAAGTGTTACATTGAATATCCAATAAAAGGAGAAAAGTGGGAGATTTAAGCTTTAAATTTAGAGGGCGTCCAAGAGTCATCTTTCACAACACTTCAAGCAATCTCTCAGTACTATTTGAAGAGAAGAGAAGCTCCCAAAGAGCATTCATTCAGCCTCTTCTTCAAGCTCCAAAAGAGTTTTCTTTTTATTTTCTTTCTTATGCTGAATTTAATACTTTCTATTTTTGTTTCTTTATAAGTTTTTTTGGAGGAAAAAAATTTGAAGACCAGGCTCATCCAAGCCCTAAATTGGATTTTGTAGGTTTTGGTTGGTGAGCCTGTAAAACCAACTGGATTGATAGTGAATCCAAAAAAACTATTAGTGTAGGATTGTGGTTTGTAAGCCCGGCAAAACCAACTAGATTTGTTTGTGATCTCGAGTTAAAATAAATGCACTGTAATCTAGGAATATAGTAAAATTTTCAAGAAGAGCTTGAAGAGTGGATGTAAGTGTGGGGTTGCACTGAACTACTATAAAATCTTTACGCATTTGTGTTGTATTTTCTTCTCTATTGCTTTACATATCTTACATGCTTTAAATTGTTAATTACTTACTAATTTAGATTAACTCTTGCTTAAGTTCATTCATACTTGATTTTGTTGCATGCACTAATTAATTCTATTTTATTGAATTAAATTAAGTTGAGCACATACTTGTGTAGAGTTAAATTTGGTCAAAAATTTTATAAATCCAATTCATCCCCTCTCTTGGATAGCTATCCTTGGGCAACAAGACTTGGACACTTCAAAAAATCAGAAGGAATAGGAGAGATTTTAAATCTAAGACAAGTCTCAAACAAATCTCAAAGTTGGAGGAAAAGAAAAGAAGAAAATAGTCATAAAAGAAGATCCTCTTCTTCTTTTTTGTTCTCTCACCTAGACACCTAGATTGGTGTCTTTAGAACTCCCACGCCCAAGATGAATATTTTTTTGATTTTCTCATGCCCAAAAGATCTCTCAAATGTCTCAAATCTATCAAAAAGTTAATTCAAAAATTATTTTAAATAATAAGATATGGAAGAGTCTTGTCTAGATCAAATACCTAGACACGGTAGGTCCAAATTAGGTACAACAAGGGGCGCCCAATAGGTAGGTCCAAATTAGGCAAGACAAGGAGTGCCCAACTCTTGGGCACTCCTTTCTTTTTTTTGGCATGGACCACCCCTTTTTATCACACAAAAAGTCTCCTTTTTCCATTGAAAATTCTGAGAGAAAATAGAAAGTGGGCGGCACTTTATGGGAGGAGTTTTGGTTTGTTAGGATTCTATCATATAGAATTCAAAACCATAACAACTTATCTTCTATTGACTTGGTCTACAACTTAATTCCATGTAAGAGAGAAGGAAAGCAAGTGGGCACGTGTGAAAACCTGAGAGAAAGGGTTTTTCATGAAAAAAATCCTAAAATATAGGCATGGGGGCATGGGGTGGGCATGAGATATCAAGTGGCGCAAGGAAAGAAGTCCTAGTCTCAGTAGGACTTCTAATTTGACTTGATCAAATATGATTTTTTTAATCAAATTAAATCAAAATTAATTAAACCTAATTGGAGTTGATCTTAATCTAATTAAAAATTTAATTAAATTAGATTTAATTTTGATTTAATTTTTTAATCAAATTAAAAAATTGGATCGATCCAAGTCCTAGTTGAACTAAGACTAGTTCTTTCTTGCACTTGACTTATTCAATAAATTAATTATACTTAATCCAATCAAGCCCAAATCAATTTTAATTAAATATAATTTAATTAGACTTAATCTTAGTCCTCTGGCTTAATCAAATTAAGCAAATTAGCAATTGAATTGCTAATCGATCCTCCTGCAATACTTGCATTAGGTTAAACATCAATCATATCGATCGTTTAATCCTAGATCGATTTTTAATCATTAATCAACCATCCGATTAGATTGTGAACTCTAATATGTATAATCTTATAGATCTGAACCTAAGTCGGTAGCATAGAAATAAATTTTTGTACCAATTAAAGTGACCATCTAGCAATGGTATCTGATGGTCGGATAGGTCGAATGTATAGAATAAATATCCTTAGAATCCATATGGATATAGTTTTCATATAATTCATCTCCTTGATCAAAATGCTTATAGGACACCTCCGAGTTCAACTATCAACTCTGATTAGGCTATCCATATTATATTTCAAAATACCAAATCCATCTTATGAATTATCTTGGCTAAGGTTTTGCTATCTTGAAATATAGTAATATATTCTTCTCCAATTCTTGGAGTGGTCAATCCCATCTTGATCATACACCAACTTCGTAAGTACTTGACTGTGCCCAAAAGCCTTCCATTTTTGAATTAAAAATTTAATTAGTCCAGTACTAAAGCACAGTGAGTTACTTGCAAGCTACTGAGGTGATCTCAAATCTAAGAAATTCTTATACCTATATTTCATCAGAGATATTCTTAACCGTAGAATGCTTTAAAATTGATCACGTTTAATGATGATGTATCCCTACATCTTACCTATATACTATACTAGTATTTCGACACTCCTTGGTTAAGAGACTAACTAACTTATATGGCATACAGTGATCTATGCTTGATAGACACTATGTCCTTATTGACAACCTATCATTTGATCGTGAACAGTTTTAAGGACTAATCGATAAATCCTCTCTTTATCAAATTTGAATAGTCTTAAGGACTTCATCACAATAATAGAGTTCATTAGAAGATGAAAACTTATGATGAAAAATATAAAAAATATATATTTTATTAATTATTAAATTAATTATAATTATAATATAACTTAATCATCAACAGCCTAACGATTGACTTTGGAACATATTTTTCAACAACTACTTGTCCTAAAGCCACTTGGCACAATATCTAATATTCGTCTTTGACTTATGATTGTTGAACTCCTTTATCGCCAGGGCTTTAGTGAAGAGGTCGGCCAGGCTTTTCTTTTCATCGATCTTCTAAAGATCGATGTCACCTCAATCCATGATCTTTCGGACTAGGTGAAAGTGGTGCAGTATGTGCTTTGTTCGCTGGTATTTCTTTGATTTCTTCGTCTGAGCAATGGCACCAGTGCTGTCGTAGTAGAGTAGGACTGGACCATTAAGAGAGGATGCTACTTCGAGCTTGGTGATAAACTTTCTCGACCACACAACTTTCTTCGTGGCATTTGATGCTGCAATGTACTCTGCTTCACAAATAGAGTCCGCCATAGTATGATGCTTGGAACTCTTCTAGTAGATGGCTCTACCATTTAGAGTAAAGATATATTCCGACACACTTCTACTATCATTATGGTCAGATTGAAAGCTGAAGTATGTAAACACCATAAGTTTCAGATCTGACTCATCTTAAACCAACCATTGGTCCTTACTATTTCTCAAATACTTAAGGATGAGTTTAACCATTTTTCAGTAATTTTCTTTAGAATTAGACGGGTATCTACTCACTATTCCTAGTAAGTTTGCCATATTTGATCTCGTACATGTCATGATGTACATGATATAACCCATTGTCGAAGCATATGGGATTCTACTCATACGCTCTCTCTCTTAAGGAGTTATCGGACAATCATTCTTAGAGAAAAAAATTTCATGGCCTATCGGAAGATAGCTCTTTTTGGAATTCTTCATGTTTAACCTCTTCGGTATAGTATCTATGTACGTGGACTGGGATAACTCAAGCATCATTTTAGATCTATCCTTATAGATCTTCATCCTTAGGATGTAGGATGCTTCATCCAAGTCCTTCATGGAGAACTGAGATGATAACCAAACTTTTATTTCCTATAGTGTGGGGATATCATTTTTGATTAAGAGAATATCATCCACGTATAAGACAAAGAATACCACTGCTAGATCATTTGTTCATTTGTAAATGTAGGGCTCTTCTTCGTTCTTAATGAAGCCATATATTTTGATCATCTTATCAAAATGCATGTTCCAACTTCGAGATGCCTATTTCAATACATAAATGGATATCTGAAGCTTGCACACCTTGGACTCATCTATGGATATGAACCCTCAATTTGTATCATATACACCTCTTCGATCAGCTTTCCATTTAGGAAAGCTATCTTTACATCCATCTGCCAGATCTCATAGTCCAGATGGATATTAATTATTAAAAAGTATGTTCCAAAGCCAATCATCAGCCTATTAACAGTTGACCTATATTATAATTATAATTAATTTATTAATTAATAAAATATATTTTTGATATTTTCATCATAAGTTTTTATCTTCTAACAAACTTCATTATTGTGATGAAGTTCTTGGACTATTTAGGTTTGATAAAGAGAGGATTTATCGATTAGTCCTTAAAATTATTCATGATCAAATGATAGACTGTTAATAAGAATGATAGTATCTATCAAACATAGATTGCTGTATGCCATATTGGTTGGTTGTCCTCTTAACCAAGGAGTGTGGATACACTAGTATGGCATACAGGAGAGATGATATTGACCACTCCAAGAGTTGGAGAAGAATATATCAGTGTATTTCAATATAGCAAAACCTTGACTAGGATAATCCATAAGATGGATTTGATATTTTAAAATATAATATGGACAATCTGATTAGAGTTGACAGTTGAACTTTGAGGTATCCTACAAGCATTTTGGTTAAGGGGATGAATTATATGGAAACTATATGCACATGGGTTCTAAGGATGTTGTTTTACACATTCAACCTATTTGATCATCGGATACCATTGCTAGAAGGTCACTTGATTGGTATAAAAATTTATTTCTATACTATCGACTTAGGTTTGAACCTATGAGGTCATATATATTAGAGTTCACAATCTAATCAGATGGTTGATCAACAATTAAAAATCATTCTAGGATTAAATGATCGATATGATTGATGTTTAATCTAGTACAAGTATTACAGGAGGATCGATTAGCAATTTGATTACTAATTGGCTTAATTTGATTAAGCCAAAGAGTTGAGATAAAGTCTAATTAAATATACTTTAATCTAATTTAGTTTGGGCTTGATTGGATCAAGTTCAATTGATTTATTGGATAAGCCAAGTGCAAGAAAGAACTAGTCTTAGTTCAACCAGGACTTAGGTCAACCCAATTTCTAATTTGATTAAAAATTAGTTTAGATTTAACTATAATTTAATCTAATTTAATTATATTTTTAATTAGATTAAGATCTAATTTAATTAGATTGATATACTTTTGATTTAATTTGATTTGAGAAATGAATTTTAGATCAAGCCAAAATAAGAATTCTAGTATGACTAGGATTCTATATCTTATGCCACCTTGAACCAACCTTGACCCCATGCCATTCTTCCTTTATTTTTGGCATTGAGTCTCCTCTCCCCAGCCTTTCACACATGTCCCCTCTCCCTCTGTCTCTTATATTTGGAACAAGTTATGGACATTGGCTTAAGAAGGTAAGTTGTTGTGATTTGTTTGGATTCTATGTGATAGAATCCCAACAAACTTGGATTCTTTTCCTTGTGGTGCCCACACTTGATTTTCTTTCTTTGTTTTTTATGGTAAAAGAAGGCATTTTGTGTGCCAATCTTAGGTGGTCCATGGCATGGGATGAGGAGGGGGCGCCCAAGTGTTGGGTGCCCCAACAACCTGCCTTATATTAACCTACCTTGTCTAGAAATTTGACCTAGACAAGGCTCTTCCATAATTTATTATTTAAAATAAATTTTTACTTAAATTTTTTATAAAATATAGACCTTTGAGAGAGATTTTGAATGTGTGAAAATAAAAAGAAAAGGGTTCTTGGGAGTTGGGCTTTCATAGACATCAATCTAGGTGTCTAGGTGAGAGAAGAAAGAGGAAGAAGAGGGTCTTCTTCTAGGGTTTCTTCCAACATCCTTTTCTTCATCCTTTTTCAGATTATTTGAGAGTGTATTAGATTAGTAGTCTCTCTTTCTTCTTCTTATCCTTGCAAGAATCAAAATCTAGAAGAAGAAAGCATCAGATCGATCGTCAAAGAAGGATCGACATAGTACTAGCATACGGTGCTGATTTTCTATATCAGAACTTTTGATCATGATTCATGAACTCGTGTGGATGACTCCTAAAGGCCAGACATGTATGCAGCAAGTTAGAATATCTAACTTACATAGGTAATAGATTTGATCTATTATACATACTTATATTAGATGTAGTGTAGATACATGTTGATATGATCAATATGTTTCATTTTCTTTTTTATATTTAATTTTTAATTTAATATTATATTTTAATCATATAATAAGATCTTAGATCTAGAATATTTTTTAGTTTTATAAATAAATATTAATTTATTTAAG
>QRFJ01000725.1:168785-214965 GCA_006176705.1 Cocos nucifera | reverse complement strand
TGGTGTCTAAGGTAAGTTTGGCACATACGACCGACTGATTTTTAATTGGAAGCTACTCGACCTGAATGCATTCTTGTACGAGTTAATGGCATATTCCTTCCACCGGTCTCACTTACCTGGCCATATCTGTTGACACAGTTCTGATCTGAGGTGGTCAATAATCCGAGCTAACCCATGCCACTAGGTTAGTCATAATTGTTATGACTATGACAAGTCTAGTTTAATGAGACCTGAATCAATTCTCCCTAAGAAAAGATTAAGTCTGAGGTCTTCCACCATTGTAGATGTGCGGGCCCTTTTCCGGGGTTGATTGTTCTCGACTGGATACAGTGGCTCAGTTGCACCGAAAAGATGCAACCATGTCTATTAGGCATTGGATGCTATGGGCTGGAGGATGAGTTGGGCTCAATATTTTGGATATGGTGAGAGACTCAATTAGGAAATCCAGTCTGTGCAAATGGTGGGTCTGACTTAACTAAGGAGTGGATCAATATTTCGGATATGGTGAGATTCATGAATTAGAGACCAAGTTTGGGTGCACCATGATTAGAGAATCATTGAACAAGAGTTGTTCACTCATTGGCTAACCCATCACCAATAACTGTTAGGTGAGGTGATGAGTCAGTTGGTGAGACCGCACCACCCACTAGAAATCATTAATCATGGAGATTTTTGCATCTCTACAGAGGGAGTGTAGGGATCCGAGAAAATAGTGGGAGCTAATTTATTTAAAAATAAAATTCCTAAATAAATTGGTCAAGTCATAATTATAGTATCTAACTAGAATCTTTGACTCTCTACAGAAAAATGTCTGCGTCCAACCCATTGGCACGTATCCTGGACACACATAGACTGATCGGACCCAATTATAAAGATTGGCTCAAGGAACTACAAAATAGTTTTGGATTTTGAGAAGTTAACCCATGTATTGGACCAGGACCCTCCCACCTTACCAGCCCGTCCATCCACTGAACAGAGAGCATCTCTGGAAAAATGGATAGACGAAGATAATAAGGCCAGATATTACATGTTGGGCTCGATGTCTGATGAGCTCCAGCACCAACATGAAGATATCGGGACTGCTCGCCAAATGTTGGCTCACCTACAAGAGATGTTTGGTGAACAGAGTCGCGCAGCCAAGTATCAAGTCACGAAATGACTTTTTAAGGCTAAGATGCATGATGGGCAGTCAGTCCAAGATCACTGTCTGATAATGATCAAGGACTTGGAAGAGCTTGAGAAGCTCGGTGTGAAGTTAGACTTGGATCTGCAGAACGATGTTATTCTGCAATCCTTGACTGATGCATATGGGCAATTCATCATGAATTACCACATGCATAAACTTCAAAATTTCTTGGCCGAATTAATGAACATGCTGGTCACCGCTGAGCTTTCTATGAAAGGTTCTAAAGGCTCAGTTCTTGCTATGGAACGGACTTCTTCCAAAAGAAAGTCTTTTGAAAAGAAAAAGAAGTCGACGAAAAGACAGAAGGTGGAAGGAGTAAAGAAGAAGAAGGCAAAGCCAAAGAAGAAGGCTGATGTCAAAGGAAAGTATTTTCATTGCAACAGCGATGGCCATTGGAAGCGGAAACTGCCCTACTTACCTGGCCACCCTGAAGAACAAGAAGGAAGGTCCTTCTGGAGGTATGCTCGTTATTGAGTCTAACCTTATGGTTTCTTCTGCATCCAGTTGGGTGCTTGACTCTGGTTCTAGTGCTCATCTGTGCACTTTCATGCAGGGTCTTGAGGATAGCAGGAGGCTGAGGGATGGAGACATGATCCTACGCATCGGTAATGGAGCAAGAGTTGCTGCAGTAGCCGTGGGAAACATACCCTCTTCGATTACCATCTGGTTTAGACTTAGTTTTGAAAGACTGTTATTATGTGCCTGCAGCTAGCAGGAATTTGATTTCTATTTCATGCTTAGCACTAGAAGGCTATGTGATTACCTTCTTTAAGGACCATTGTAACATTCTTTATGAAAGAAATAAAATTGCAAATGGTTTTCCTTATTAACGATCTTTATCAGCTACATATTGATGTACCTATTCTAACTATCGAGCAAAACGTGAATGCCAAACGACCTAGGGATAGTCCAAATGATAGGATATCTATGGCACCTGAGATTAGGTCATATAGCAGAAGATAGGATCAACAAATTGGAGAAAAATGGGCTATTGAGTCCATTGACTTTCGAGTCATATCCAACTTGTGAATCTTGTCTTCAAGGCAAAATGACCAAACTCCCTTTTGTAGGACATGGGGAAAGGGCCACAGATCTCCTTGCCCTAGTACATACTGATGTGTGCGGCCCATTTGATGTGCCGGCTAGAGGCAATTTTGTCTACTTCATTATCTTTACCGATGATCTGTCTAGGTATGGGTATGTGTATCTTATGAGACACAAGTCTGAAGCTTTTGAAAAGTTCAAAGAATTCAGACATGAAGTAGAAAAATAAACTAAAAAACCCATTAAGGTTCTTCGATCAGATCGAGGAGGTGAATACCTTAGCCGGAAATTCCTAGACTATCTCAAGGAAAATGGCATAGTCTCTCAATGGACTCCACCAGGAACACCTCAACTCAACGGGGTTTCAGAACGGAGAAATCGGACTCTATTGGATATGGTCCGATCCATGATGAGCTTCACAGACCTCCCTGATTTTCTTTGGGGACACTCATTGTTAACTTCAATTTATCTACTGAATAGGGTTTCCTCTAAAACCGTTCCTACCACACCGTATGAGATATGGCACGGTAAGAAACCAAGTCTGAGTCATCTCAGAATTTGGGGTTGTCCGGCTCATGTCAAAAGACAACAAGCGGACAAGTTAGAGTTTAGGTCCTTTAGAGCTCGATTCATAGGATATCCTAAAGAGTCATTAGGATACTATTTCTACATTCCAGAAGACCACAATGTGATTGTGAGTCGACATGCCATCTTTCTTGAAAAATAGTTTATTCAAGATAGCGGCATTGGAAAGCAGATTAAGCTTGATGAGAAAGTCTCACAAGTACAACGAGCTAAGGACCAATTGGAACCAAATCAGGTTGAGCCAATAAGAACACTACCTCCTCCACCTCGTAGATCGGAAAAGAGTTTTCCATCCTCCTGAAAGATACTTAGGTATTATTTCAGAGGAAGTAGAGAAAATGTTCCTCGTAGGTAATGGTGCTCATGGTGATGATCCCAAAACCTACAACGAGGCGATATCAGATATCGACTCCGAGAAATGGCTAGAGGCAATGCAGTCAGAAATTGACTCGATGCACTCAAACCAAGTCTGGACCTTGGTAGATCCACCAGAAGGTATAGTACCTATTGGGTGTAAATGGATCTTCAAGAGAAAGATTGGTGCAGATGGGAATGTGGAGACATTCAAGGCTAGACTAGTGGCAAAAGGTTATAGTCAACGCGAAGGCATTGACTATCAGGATACCTTTTTCCCAGTGGCTATGCTAAAATCCATCCGCACATTGCTTGCCGTTGCAGCCTATTTCGATTATGAAATATGGCAAATGGATGTGAAAATGGCATTCTTAAATGGATATCTTGAGGAAGATATCTATATGGAACAGCCGCTAGGTTTCACATCCAGTGATACTGATCACAAGGTTTGCAAGCTGCAAAGGTCCATATATGGACTTAAGCAAGCATCTCGGAGCTGGAACACTCGTTTCAATGATGTGATCAAAAAGTTTGGTTTCATCAAAAATGAAGAGGAACCATGTGTTCTTCAAAAAGGTCAGTGGGAGCGCTGTTGTCTTCCTCGTATTGTACGTGGATGACATCCTCCTTATTGGGAATGATATTCCCATGTTGACAACAGTCAAAATATGGTTGTCCAAGGAATTCTCCATGAAAGACCTAGGTGAAGCATCCTTTATTCTAGGAATTAAGGTCTATAGGGATAGACCGAATAGGATGCTAGGACTTTCACAGAAGATGTACATAGAGGAAAGTACTAAAGAGGTTTAGTATGGAAAACTCTAAGAGGGGATTAATACCCTTCAGACATGGTATTCATCTTTCCAAGAAGATGTGCCCCAGCACACCTGAGGAAATAGAACGCATGAGCAAGATCCCTTATGCTTCTGCAATAGGGAGCCTCATGTATGCCATGCTATGTACACGACCTGATATAGCCCATGCTGTGAGTGTCACAAGCAGATATCAGTCAAATCCAGGTGAAGAACACTGGACTTCTGTGAAATGTATCCTTAAGTACTTGAGAAGAACTAAGGATATGATGTTGGTCTTTGGTAACGGAGAACTCCAAGTCCAGGGATACACAGACTCGGATTTCATGTCTGATATAGATGATCGAAAGTCGACATCTGGGAGTCTGTTTGTGTGCAATGGTGGTGCTGTCAGCTGGAAGAGTTCCAAGCAAACTGTGGTAGCAGATTCCACCATGGAAGCAGAATATATCGCTGCATCAGAGGCTGCGAAGGAAGCATTCTGGTACAAGAAGTTTGCTGCAGAAATTGGAGTAATGCCATCAGATGCCATTCCTCTATACTGCGACAACAATGGCGCCATAGCCCTTGCTAAGGAGCCAAGGTCTCACCAGAAATCCAAGCACATTGAGCGGCGATACCACCTCATCCGCGATTACCTCGAGAAGGGTTACGTCGAGGTCAAGAGAGTCAACTCCATAGATAATGTGGCAGACCCACTTACAAAGCCGTTGGGCCAGCAGAAGATCGAAGCCCACCTTGAGAAGATGGGACTTAGACTTGTAGCCAATTGGCTTTAGGACAAGTGGGAAGATTGTTAGATATATGTGCCCTAGAAGCCAGAATTGGCTGACACTTGTAATACACTTCTAGGGGCAAAATTATAATTTTGACTATAATCAATAAAATGGGTTATTTTCTATCACATATGTGTATTTAGTGTCTGTGATACATCCTTTGAGTTAATGGTAATGATAATTCATATTTTCAAGAGTTGAAAATTTAAGACATGAATAATCATTATTAACTCATAAAATGCTCCCGACCATAGGATCATCACGAGGATGGTGATTGATCCGGAAGGTTGGTGTACAATCGCTTCTCTTTAGTAGATGAGTCTTGAGTCTACGGTGTGGAGACACCGGAGCGAGAGTACAGGTACTCGTTAGAGAACGAGGGCACTGAGCGTGACCACCTCGAGTAGTCATTAGGAAGTCTACCTTCTCGTCAATGACTGACTCGATGCTGCAGTAGTGTGTCTGGTTCTTTGACCTGAGGTGCATCGGCAGTTCACCTTGAGGGTGTTATAGTTTGACTACACCATTACTCGGTCTCCTAGCCATATGGAATCCTGAGGTGTATGTTGGCTATAGCATGTTCATTGTAGGAACTGGATTGCATCAAGATGGAATCTATCTACCTCGGTGGTAGAGGAGCAGCCCTATGATGATCATGAGAATCAAGTCCAGAAGCCCATGGCCATGGCAGAGTGAAATAATAGAAAGAGTTTCTATTTAGATTTTCACATCGGACCTGAATCGAATGATTACATCATATGACAGAAACTAGGGTTTGACGAGTTCACCTTAACCCTAATCTGATCGGGGCTCAAGATAGAAGAACTTAATCACACAGGTAGCTGCACCAAGAGGTTTGCATTCAGCTCTGATGGGTTGCCACCATATACTGCTAGGTGTCACTGGTGGATTTTGGGAGCAATTAGAATGATTTAGATGATCGATCATTCTAGCTGTTCGAATCAGAAGAGTTCTGATCCATCGAAAGGAGTTTCGATGATGTCGATGATAGAGATCATGACATATCCCATTACCATACAGAACTGAACCTAACTGGGATCACACAAACAAGGGTTTGAATCTGGTGATCATCAATTGAACTGATCCAGTTCAATTGATCTGAATGAGATTCAATTAGGTTCAAGAAAATCGTGCTAGCACTCGATTGAACCTAACGTTCTTCTTTTACTATCATAAATAGTTGTCCTGACTGAGCCAAAGGAGTTTGTGCTTGATCAGAGGCCTTCACTTGGTCTGACTGGAAGCTTGTCCAGGTCAGAAAAGGGTTGTCTTATTTTGTAAGATAATACCTGCCATTTTTGGTCACCTGCCATTTCTCATCCTTTGACTTTGGTCAAAAGTTGACCTTTGACTGGTCAAATATTGACCATTGACACTTTGACTTCTGTCCATGTGTCACGCACCTATTGGAGAGCTGGTGGGGGCTTGTCCCCCTACCAGAACCTAGCAAGGAGGAGGGCGCACGCCACCCTTGGCGTGTGCCCAAGCTGGAGGCGCCCTAGGAGTCCCTGTTGGATAGGGACTCCATCTCCTTTTTGGATTCCAATTAGACTCCTCCTAAGAACCAACTTTGACTGGTCTTAGGCGCCATTTAAGGAGGAATCCAAGGGACTCTATTTCCACCAATCAATTTAGATCTGATTTCACAAAGGATTGTGATTGGTTGGAAAGAAGAGGAGTTGGATCACGCATAGTCTATAAATAAGACCCTACGCCCAACCCAAAGAGGAATGAAAAATCCCATGCCCTAAGGCTGGTTCTCTCCTCCTCCTCCATGCCAAGCCCATCTTCTCCCTCTCCTCTCCATGCCCAAAGTAGTTTGGGATCTTGGTTGGTGTAATCTAGATGAGAGAAAGGCGATAGAAAGCTAGAAAGCTGCGCTGCTGCAAAGGACAACTGCTGATCTTCGAAAGATTTTTTGAAGATCCTCCAAATGAGATCCAAATCTGATTTTTGTAGTCATGATAGAGAAGAAGAGGATCTCTAGATCCAGTCTGAGTGGATATCGATAGAGGCCAGACACTTGCATGGCTAGATTCCTAATCTTTCGCTGCTTACAGGATCATCAATGGATAATAGGATTACCCTACGTCAAGATAAATTAAATTTGATTTAATTTATCTAAATTTATTTTAATTATTAAAATAATAAGAATAAGATCTGAAACATCTTTGATCTAATTCAGATTAAAGAAAAAAATTTTTAAAATATATCTCTTGATCCGATCAGATCTGAATGAATCTGGTCCAGAAAATCAGGATTTTTCCTTCAGCATTCTATATCTTATGCCACCTTGACCTCACCTTGACCCCACTAGGATTCCATATCTTATGCCACCTTGATCCCATGCCATTCTCCCTTAATTTTTGGCATTAAGTCCCCTCTCCCCAGCCTTTCAGACACATCCCCTCTCCCTCTCTTTCTCTTATTTGGAATAAGTTATGGACATTGGCTTAAGAAGGTAAGTTGTTGTAGTTTGTTTGGATTCTATATGAGAGAATCCCAACAAACTTGAATTCCTTTTCTTGTGCCGTCCACATCTGATTTTCTTTCTTTGGTTTTCATGATAAAAGAAGTAATTTTGTGTGCCAATCTCAGGTGCTCCATGGCATGGGATCAGGAGGGGCCACCCAAGTGTTGGGCGCCCAAACAATCTACCTTATATTGACCTGTCTTGTCTAGGAATTTGACCTAAATAAGGCTCTTCCAGAACTTATTATTTAAAATAAATTTTTACTTAAATTTTTTTGAAACATAGACCTTTGAGAGAGGTTTTGGGTGTGTGAAAATTAGAGCGAAAGGGTTCTTGGGCATTGAATTTTCATAGATACCAATCTAGGTGCCTTGGTGAGAGAAGAAAGAAGAAGAAGAGGGTCTTCTTCTAGAGTTTTTTCCATACATCCACTACTACAAAATGAGCCTACGACAGCGCATACTATAGCAGAGATTTTCGAAACCACTGTAATAGAGTCTACGACAGTGGTTACAAGGAACCGCTGCTATAGGTCGGACTATGACAGCGATTTGTTGCCATACGTCGGACCTATAGTAGCGATTTTTTATAACTGCTGCCATACATCGGACCTATAGCAATGGTTTCTTGTAACCGCTGCCATACGTCGATCTATGATAGTGGTTATTTATAACTACTATAATATATATATTTTTTATTTTTTTAAATAATACATAATTTTAAAATTTAATGTCTGTCTTCATTATTCATTATCTAAATAATTATTATTAGAGTATCGTCATAAAAGATCACCTCGATCTGATGGTTTTAGCTTCATCGATTAGAAAAATTTGATTTCGACAACGACGAATGATGATGCGATGATCTGATAGATGGAGACCTTCGATAGGCCCAAAATTCTGCAATGATAATTTTAGTTATGTTTGTAGCATACTATCAAAGTTTCACTTCAATTAGATATCGTTATCTCGGTGAATTTAGTATAGGTTAATTTTGATCGTTAAATGATAAATGAGTAATT
The DNA here is from genome assembly GCA_006176705.1 of Cocos nucifera. NCBI lineage: Eukaryota > Viridiplantae > Streptophyta > Magnoliopsida > Arecales > Arecaceae > Cocos > Cocos nucifera. The sequence goes on along the minus strand of QRFJ01000725.1, from coordinate 206,693 downwards.
AAAGGATCAGACAGTGTTCGATTATGAGATAATTTTTTTTATAAATAATCTTGGCTACTACTTTAATCATTTTTTATGATGGTGATTATTAAATTCAACTTGTGAGATTAAGAATGATCTAAAACTATATGTCGCCTGATAATCATTCTTAAACTCCATTGGTTGTTATATATATATATTCTCTTGCTTTTGCAATATCTGCTTTATGTGAATAGTTCATATGAAAATGATTTAAATTTTACTATCATCATCATATAAAATGATTGAAATTATAACAAAGATTATTTAACTAAAAAATTATCTCATAATCGAATGTCGTTTAGCCTTTTGATCACTTATTTCTAATTTAATGGCTGAAATCATTCCATACTAAATTGACCATGATAATGATATCTGATTGAAGTAAAATTTTGATGGTATGCTACAAATATCACCAAGATAATTGCTGCAAATTTTTTGATCGATCAAAGATCTCCATCTATCAGTCATCGTATCATCGTTTGTGATCCAAATTTTTTTGATCGATGAAACTAGGGCTATCAGATCGAGGTGATCTTTTGTGATGATACTATAATGATAATTATTTAGATATTGAACGATGAAGATGAAAATTAAATTTTAAAATTATATAATATTAAAAAAATAAAAAAAATATTTCTAACCTATGGCAGTGGTTACTAAAAATCGCTGCTATAGATCTATGGCAGTGATTATAAATCGCTGCCATAGATTTATTACAATGGTTTATCATAACCGCTGCCGTAGGTTAGGTTAAAAATTCTCAATTTTTTTTCCTCTCGTGAGCATGCCCTCTCTCTCTCTTCTCAATTTTTTTTCCTCTCGTGAGCATGCCCTCTCTCTCTCTCTCTCTCTCTCTCTCTTTCTTTCCTCCTCTCCATCGTTAGTGAGACTCCATCCATCCCCGACTGCCATCGCCCGTCCCCCGCCCCTCGCCCTACCCATCCTCGACCGCCGCCACTCGCCCCTGCCTTCCCCATCCTCGGCAGCCGCCCCCTGCCGCCCACCTCTTGCCCTCTCTAGCTGCCTGCACCTCCACCCTCCCCATCCCCGATCGCGGTTGCCTACCCTCTGCCCTCCCCATCCCCAGCCACCCGCAGCCCCTTGCCCTTCCCATCTCGGGCCGCTCGGCCCCTGCCCTCCCCTTTTTTGACCGCCACCGTCCCTGCCCTCCCCATCTCGACCGCCCACCTCCTGCCCTCCCCATCCCCTGGCTCTCCATCACGATACCCCTCTGGGCCCCCTCTCCCTCTCTCTTTTTCCTCTTTCTCTTTCTCTCTCTTCTCTATCTATCTCACTATCTTGCTATTGTTTCATAGGTTACCTCTAGCGCTGTCGTCTTCCTTCAGTGCCATCACTGACGACCCTTAGAACTTTCGATGTGACCCTCTCTCCATAGTCATAGGTATATTTTTTATTTTAATTTTATAGTATTATTTATTAATCACTGAACTAGACCAGTCAACGGATCAGGTTAGGTTCGAAATCTGGATATTCAGATTCGGATCCGATTTTAATTACTGATACCAGATCCAAATCCAAATACCTGATGGATCCATACTTGAAGTACCAGACCTGGACTCTAATGGATCCCGGGTATCCGAACCCGATTTCAGGATCCGAAACTAAGAAAGAAAGAGGGAGAGAGGGAGGGAGGGAGTCCGGCCTTGCCATCATCATCGGCAAGGGAGACCGAGAGAGAGAGAGAGAGGGAGGGGGTCCGGCCTCTCCGATGAGAGAGATCGAGAGAGTGAGAGAGGGAGGGAGGGGTTCGGCTTCGCTGCCGTCGTCGATGAGGGAGATCGAGAGAGGGAGGGAGGGGGTCCGCCTCGCCAGCGAGGGATGAGATTGAGAGAGGGATCAGGGAGGGGGTCCGGCCTTGTCGATGATGAAGATTGAGTGGAAGATGGGCAGTCAAAAAGATGAGGAGAGGGTGGAGACATCCAAGAATAAGGGATGGTACATAGTCGAGCCGGCTCGGATATACAGCCAAGCTGACTCGGATCGAGATCGAGTTAGCTGGGGGAGGACCCGAGCCAGATATCTCAGGCATGGAGTCGGTTATCTCAGGCATGGAGTCGGTTTGGCTTCTGAGCGAGTCGGCTCAATGGGTGCAAACATAATTTGATATGTCTCTCTAAGTTTCCAACTTTAAGCCCTAAGGTGCTGCCATCATCTACTTCATTCTTCTTTTAGATTTTTGGATTAATATTCAAGTTTGCACAAGAGATCAGATCTATGATTGTGGCTCATCCTTAATTATTTATGAATGTAATTCATATTGTAAAATTTATTGGATAACATTTTTTGGATGTTTATATTTTGTTGCTTTTGTTTATTACATTGCATAATGATAGACCCATCAATTGATTAGTGTATATAATCTCCAACATTCGTATAATTATATGTAATTGTACAGATGAGAAAATTATATACAATGATCAATTGATTATCCAACTTAGATGGTTTGAAAATTATAGATCATTCTATAGATAGTTGCAGTAATCAAATGATATGCTAAGAATTTCGAATAAAATTTTGGACAGTATTTTCTTTATGTTCTTCCTACACGGGAGAACTAAGAAAAAATACTGCCAAAATTTCATTCGATTTTTGTTGCATATCATTTGATTACTGTATTGAATATATAAAATTAATATAATTTTCGAATGAGATAGAACCTATCTTTACCTATTAGTTGGTGATAGGATGCATTTATTGCATATTTATTTATAATGCATTAGTATATAATTTAAGTTCTACAAATGATTTAATTATAGTATCATCATGTTATATTGACATATTTTTCTGAATGGGATAGGACTTTTGATGTATTTTTTTTAAAGAATATTGTAATAAATTTTATTCGACAATAAAATTTTAGTATTTTAGAATTTTTTATATGTTTATAATATTTTTTTATGTTATATATCTCTGCATTTATTAGGTAAAATATATAAAAAATTAAAAATTTTATATTTTTTAATTATTCAAAAGCTACGACAGCAGTTGTAAAACCACTGCCGTAGATGTGCCAATCGCTGCCATAGGTAATGTGTCAATCACTGCATTAGATCTATGGTAGCAATTACATAACTGCTTTCATCGACAAGCTTATGGCAGCGGTTCCATAACCGCTGCCATAGACCGATCTATCACAGCGGTTTCATAACCGTTGCCATAGATAAGCCTATGATAGCAGTTTGAAAATCACTATAATAGATATTTATGGCAGCGGTTTTCATAACTGCTACAACAACCACTGTCATAGATCTATGATGATGGCTGTAGTGGTAGTGGTTAGCTAACCACTGCCATATCCTGTAGCAGTAATTTTTAGGACTACGACAGCAATTACAAACCACTATCGTAGCCCGATTCTATAGTAGTGATCCTTTTTTTCCTCCTTTTTAGTGTCTTAGATTAGTAGTCTCTCTTTCTTTCTCTCATCTTTAGAAGAGTCCAAATCTAGAAGAAGAAAACACCAGATCGACCATCAAAGAAGGTTTAGTATAGTATTAGCATACTGTGCTGATTTTCTGCATCAGAACTTCTAATCATGATTCGAAAGCTCTTGTGGATGACTCTTAGAGGCCGAACATGTGTGCGGCTTGCAACATCATCCTCAAGCCCGAATTAGCAAGTTAAAATATCGAACTTGCATAGATAATAGATTTGATCTATTATACATACCTGTATTAGATGTAGTATAGATGCATGTTGATGTGAACAACATATTTTATTTTCTTCTTTATATTTAATTTTTGATTTAATATAATATCTTAATCATGTAATAGGATCTTAGATCTAAGATATTCTTTAATTTTATAAATAAATTTTGATTTATTTAAGTCTTCCATTGCCTGATCTTGAAAAGTTTCAAGATCTAGTCCTAAAATCTTAGATCTGGTTCCAACAGCAATCGCAAGCATTATCCAAATAGATTTGAGGATTGCTATAGGAAAAAACATCTCATCATAGTTAATACCGTAATGTTGATGATATCTCTTAGCATCCAGACAAATTTTATAGGTCTCTACCTTTCCATCTGTGCTCATTTTTCTTTTGAAGATTCATTTACATCCAATGGATTTAACTCCTTCGGGTGGGTCAACTAATATCTACATATCGTTGACTTTCATGAACTCCATTTCGAATTTCATGGCCTCAAGCCATTTCTTGAAATCAGATCTCTGCATTGCATTCATATAGATTATTGGATCCTCATCATTCTCATCGAGTTTGATGGATATCTAGCTGATGTGGTACTCTACTGGATCGCCTTAATGATGTAGGTACATTGGGCTTTGAATCTGATCTAATCAAAATTGACTCAGGTTTAACTATAGGTGTCGGTCTTTCTTTTTGTTGAACTTCATCAAGTTCAATCTTAGAAGCAATAGTTCCTTCACCAAGGAACTCTTTTCTAAAAAGATTGCCTTAAAACTAATAAACATCTTTTGTTCTTCAGCATGGTAGAAATAGTAATCCTTATTTTCTTTGGGATATCCTATAAACACATACTTATTAGACCGGGATCCAAGTTTATTTATATGTAAATGTTTGACATAGGCTGGACATTCCTAAACCTGTAGGTGAGAGAGTGTAGGCCTACGCCCAGTTCATATCTCATATGGAGTCTTTATGATAGATTTACTTGGTACATTATTCGATATATAACATGCAGTCTTAAGAGCATAACTTCAAAATAAAATAGGCAGACTAGCAAACTCCATCATGGATCAAATCATGTCTAATAAGGTTCAATTTCTCCTTTCTGAAATGCCATTATGCTGTGGTGTTCTTAGAGGAGTCCACTATGAGAGAATTCCATTCTCTCCTAGATATGTCAAGAACTCACTGGATGAATATTTACCTCCTCGATCTGATTGAAAAGTTTTAATACTCTTTTCAATTTATTTTTCTACTTTATTTTAGAATCTTTTGAATATTTTAAATGAATCTGACTTATATTTCATCAGATAGACATATCTATATCTGGATAGATCATCTGTGAAAGTGATAAAGTAAAAATATCCATCTCTAGCACCTATGCTCATTGGTCCACATACATCTGTATGTACAAGATCTAAGAGCTCAGTGGCTCTCTCATCTTTTTCAGTAAAAGATGACTTGATCATTTTTTTAAGAAGACAGGACTCACAGGTTGAAAGTGATTCATAATCACTGACTTCGAGGATTTTCTTTTGGATCAACCCATTTATCCTATTCTTGTTAATGTGACCTAGCCTACAGTGCCATAGATAGATATCAAAGACATTATCTAATCTAGGATATTTTCTAGAAGTGTACATTACACTCACAGGCTATGATAAAATATAAATATCATTTCTTTGTTATCCTTGCATTATTGTAATATCATTCATAATGATATCACAATAATCTTTCTTTATAGATAAATGATAACCATCTTTAGCTAAAAGACTAATAGAGATTATATTCATAAAAAAGGAAGGACAATAATGACATTCATTTAAAGAAACAATATTAGTATTGAGAATAAGTTGAACTATTTTCATAGCTAGAACTCTAACAGACCTTCCATCTCCATCATTCAGAAATTGATCATTATTTTTAAATCTTCTACTAATTTGAAGTCCTTGCAACGTGTTGCAAATATGGACTGGACTTTCAATATCTAATATCCAAGTAAAAATATCATAAATAAAAAAAATTATAAGATATTATCATATAACATCTTTGATCAGTAACTACTTGCTCATCTCTCTTATTCAGCCTATTGGGATCATGAAAATCAAGATACTGAGGATAGTTCCTCTTCCAATGCCCCTGCTTTTTACAGTAGAAGCATTCTATCTGATCTAAGTTATTCTTGGACCTTATGTTTAAATTGGGCATGGAGGCTCCAATACAAATCACTTCATGTTACTGAAAAATATTCAACTTTCGATACTTATTATTGAAGTTAGGTCCCATAAGTTTATTACTATCTAATAGTGAATGGAGCAACTATGGTTTGGATTTAACTGTATAAAGGAGAACCAAAAGCCTAATTAGTAATTGATTCATTAAACCTAAAGATTTAGATTTTAATCAAAAGGTTCTTGCACTATTTTATTTGAACTAGTTGTCTCTACCTCCAATTCGAGAAATTATTTTAATTTCTTAGTGGGTACTAGAATCCACATAGACTGCACACAAGTCCAACTATGGTTGGTCAATCCATGTATATCTAAGGATAGGTTCATAACCAATTATTTCTTCAAATAATTTTTAGTAATTTAATTTTGCCCTAGATATCTTTTCAGTAGGCTAGGGCCTCCACTAAAAGTTTCGATTAGTTCCAACTATTAACATGATCATATTTGATCTATCTAACTAATAAATGATTAAATCAAACTATGGTTGGTCAACCTAATCACCATTTAGAGAGACGCGGCCAAGAAATCATATTATGAATGATAATTTTATTAGCAGATAAGCACCAGGCCTATGAGCCTCCAATGATTATCCAACTAATAAAACCATTATCATCCACTTAATGGGAGGCTATGATCTAGTTATCACCATAACTTTTTTATTTTAAGGATCTAATAATTTTAGAAGATTTTAATTTAAGAAAGAGAGAAGGCCAGATGAACCAACTTATCATGATCCTTCCACTGGCTTCACCAAGTCAGCTAAAGAGAGACCATTAATAGGCTGGTCTTGGATCATCTAAATCAGTCACACTGATTTACCTATCTGACATGGGTCAGCTCGAATAGTCAAGTGATCCGATCAAAATATAATATCACCAAGAGGCCAGGTAAGTTTGATTAGTGAGAGGGTCTGCCAAAGCTTGCCTTAGACATAATAAAAAATGACAAGGTAAGCGGGCTGTTAATTAAAGACCACCAATCTGGTTTATCTTAGACATCAACTGATTTAATTAGTCTTGATTAGATCAACCTAATAGTTCATGCTAAATTACATAGCCAAGAATCAAGTCCATCTTGGGTCTCATTAAAGATATGGATTTGACCAACTACAACTATTGTAATTGATCTAGAGAATCCTTGACCTAATCTAAGACTACAATTGATTAGATTTAGTCAATTCTCTAATTAAGTTCATTCTTTAATCTAATCCTCGGTCTAACCCAATAATGACCTATCCCACAACCATTAACCTAATGTTGATGATTATGTCTTAGGATCTTCAATCACAATCTAGATCCTAATCAAACAACTTTTTAATTCTTAATTAAGTTTTGGACTGAGAGTTGGGATTCGACTTTTCAAAAATAATTTTTATATTTATAAAATATTTTACAATATGGTCCTACCAACCAAGTTGTATGTTTGATTCATAATCAATATGCAACTAAGATAAGCATGAAACTACTTTAGATCTAATCTAAATAGATTCATGTAATTGAAATAGTTTCAGCTCCAATCAATCATAAATTTGAAGGAACCAGATCTAGGATTTCAAGTCTAGATCTTAAAACTTTTTTAAGATCAGGCAGCGAAAGACTAAAATTAATCAAAATTATTTTAAATATTTAAAAATATCCAAGATCTAAGATCTGTTATATGATCATGGCATGTTATTAAATCAAAAATTAAAATCTAAAGAAGAAACTAAAATATGTTGATCACATCAACATGTATATACACTATATCTAATGTAGGTACGAAAATAATAAATCAGATCTATTACCTATGTAAGTTAGACATTCTAACTTGCTGATCCAGGCTTGAGGATAAAGTTACGATCCACATACACATCTGACCCTTAGGAGTCATCCACACGAGCCAACAATCACAATCAGAAGTTCAGATGCTGGAAATCAGCATAGTATACTAGTACTGTATTGATCATTCTTTGATGGTCGATCAGATGCCTTCTCCTTCGAGATTTGGACTCTTCCAAAGTGGAGGAGGAGAGGAGGTTTCAGATGTGAGACACTCTCAAAAATCTCAAAGAAAGAGAAAGAAAATAGGTGAACACAGCAATGCTAGAAGAAGACCTTCTTCTTGTTCACTTTACTCTCACCTAGATATCTTATTTTGATGTCTATGAAATCCTTGCAACACTTGCACTAGGTTAAACATCAATCGTATTGATTGCTTAACCCTAGAACGATTCTTAATCGTTGATCAACCATCCGATCAGATCGTGAGCTCTAATGTGTGTGACTTTATAGGTTCAAACCTAAGTCGGTAGCATAGGAACAGATTCCTGTACCAATTGAAGTAACCATCTAGCAGTAGTACTCGACGATCGGATAGGTCAAATGTGTAGAACAACATTCTTAGAATCCATGTGGATATAGTTTTCATATAATTCATCCTCTTGATCAAAATGCTCATGGGATAACTCAGAGTTCAACTGCCAACTCTAATCAGGTTGTTCATATTATATTTTAAAATATCAAATTCAACTGATGGATTATCCTGGCCAAGATTGCTATATTGAAATAAAGTGATACATTCTTCTCTAACTCTTGGAGTGGTCAATTCCATCTTGATCACATTCTAACTTTGCAAGTACTTGACTGTGCCCAAAAGCCTTTCGTTACTAAATTAGAAATTTAGTTAGTCTGGTACCAAAGCATAGTGAGTTGCTTGCAAGTCACTGAGATGATCTCAGGTCTAAGGGACACTTATACCTATATCCCATCAGAAACATTCTCGATAATAGAATACTATGGAGTTGGTCATGTTCAATGATGATGTACCCATATATCTCACCTGTATGCCATATTAGTGTCTCCACACTCCTTGGTTAAGATGACAACCAACATATATGGCATATAGCGATCTATGCTCGATAGATGCTGTCATCCTAATTAACAATCAATCATTTAGTCGTGAACATATTTAAGGACTAATCGATAAATCCTCTCTTTATCGAAGCTAAATAGTCCTAAGAACTTTATCACAATAATGAAATTTGTTAGAAGATGAATACTTTATGATAAAAATATTAAAAAAAATATTTTATTTATTAATAAATTAATTATAGATATAATATAGCTCAACCATCAATAGGCTGACGATTGGCTTTGGAACATATTTTTTAATAAAATTATCTTAGATCAAATCTAATATATTTATAATGATTAAAATTAGATTAAAATATTTTTAATCAAATTATAAATTTTTTTAGATCTAATATAAAATTTTATGATCCATATTTTAGATCAGCACAAACTAGGACAATCTCTCCCCTATAAGGGGTAAATCTTACAATAGAACAACCTTATAATCAGTCCATGCAATCTAAAATTTTTAATTTTAGATCTAAAATTCTTTTAAATCTAATAAATTATAAATAAAATTAGATCATATCTAATAAATTTATGATAAGAAACATATCTACATGAACTAGGACAATCTCTCTACTATAAGGGATAAATCTTATAGCAGGACAACCTTTTGTCAGTTTGTATGATCATAATTTTTAATTTTAGATTTAATAATTAGATTATAAATTAGATCTAATCTAAGAAATAATCTAAACATGCAAAAATAATCATGTAATAATGAACCTAGACCCTGATACTAATTGAAGGAACCAGATCTAGAATTTCAAGACTAGATCTTGAAACTTTTTCAAGATTAGGTAGCGAAAGACTAAAATAAATCAAAATTTATTCATAAAAATTAATAAACTCCTAGATCTAAGATTTTATTATATAATTATAGTATAAGATAAAATTAAAAATTAAAAATATTAGAAAGAAAAATATGTTGATCATATTAACAAGCATCTACACTACATCAAATGTAGGTATGTAATAATAGATCAGATCCAAATTACCTATGCAAGTTGGATATTCTAACTTATTGATCCAGGGTGAAGGATGAGGCTCTGAGCCACACATGCATTTGGTCTCTAAGAGATGTCCACATGAGCCCAGAAATTTCGATCAAAAGTTCGATGCAGGAAATCAGCATAGTATGCTAGTACTGTGCCGATCCTTCTTCAATGATCGATCCGGTGCTTTCTTCTTCAAGACTTGGATACTCCAAAAAATCAAAAAAAAAATAGGAGAGATTCTAAATATGAGACAACTCTCAAACAAATCTCAAAGTTAAAGAAAAAGAGAAGAAGAAAGCAGCCCTAGAAGAAGACCCTCTTCTTCTTCTTTGTTCTCTCACCTAGACACTTAGATTGGTGTCTTTAGAACACCTACACCCAAGATGAATATTTCACTAATTTTCTTATGCCCAAAAGATCTCTCAAATGTCTGAAACCCACAAAAAAATTAGTCCAAAAATTATTATAAATAATAAGATATGGAGGAGTCTTATCTAGATCAAATACCTAGATAAGGTAGGTCCAAATTGGGCAAGACAAGGGGTGCCCAAGAGTTGGGTGCCCCCTCCTTTTCCTTTGGCACGGACCACCCCTTTTTGTTGCACAAAAAGTCTCCTTTTTCCATCAAAAATTTCAGAAGAAAATAGAAAGTGAGCAGCACTTTATGGGAGGAGTTTTGGTTTGTTAGGATTCTATCACATAGAATTCAAAACCACAACAATTTGCCTTCTATTGACTTGGTTCACAACTTAATTCTATGCAAAAGAGAAGAAAAGCAAGTGGGCAAGCATGAAGACATGAGAGAAAGGGTTTTTCATGAAAAAATCCTAAAAAATAGGCATGGGGGTATTGGGTGGGCATGAGATATCAAGTGGCAAAAGAAAAGAAGTCCTAGCATTATAAGAAATTAGGATTTTAGCGATCGAAAAATCGATCGCTAAAAATAAAAAATTGATCGCTAAAAATTAAAAATCAGTTGCTAATAATTTAGCGATCGATTTTGCAACCAAAAATTTTTTATCACAAAAAGGCTAGTTGAAAATATTTTTTGACCAATTTTTTCGATCACAAAATCTAGCGATCGATTTATCAATCGAAAAAAAATTATTAAATTATTAAAATTAAAAAAATTAAAAACTTGCAATCAATTTTCCAACCAAAAAATTGATTGCTAATTTATAAAAAAATAAAAAAATAAATAATCTAATTTCTAAAAATTAAAAATTTATATAAAAATGGTTTCTAATTTCTAAAAAGAAAAATTTATAATTTTTTTAATTTTTAAATCGATAAAAAATTTGATCATAAATTTTATGAAAAATATTTTTTTAAAAAATCAATCATAAAATTGATCATTAAATTAATTAAAAAAATATTAAATTAAAAATTTAAGTAAGAATCGATCAAAAATTTGATCATAAATTTTTTAAAAAATATATTTTTTAAAAAAATTGATCACAAAATTGGCAACTAAATTAATTAAAAAATATTAAACTAAAATTTTAAATAATAATCGATAAAAAATTTGATCATAAATTTTTTTTAAAATATTTTTTTTAAAAAAATCAATCTCAAAATCGATCACTAAATTAATAAAAAATATTAAACTAAAAATTTAAATAATAGTCATTCCAAATTTTTTAAATTTTTTTTAAAAAAAATTGATCGCAAAATCGATTGCTAAAATAATGAAAAAAAATATTAAACTAAAAATTTAAATAATAGTCGATCAAAAATTTGATTCCAAATTTTTTTAAATTTTTTTTTAAAAAAATCGATCGCAAAATCGATTGCTAAAATAATGAAAAAATATTAAACTAAAAATTTAAATAATAATCATTCAAAAATTTGGTCACAAAATTTTGAAAAAAATTGATCCCAAAATTAAAATAAAATAATAAATTATTAATATTTTTAAATAATTTTTTAATATTTTACTTTTAATATTTTTTTATTACATTTTTTTCGTCCTCCTCGCACGTGCCTTCAACAGAATCCTCCCTCATCGCCCTCATCCGCCAGTGTCACTGCCCTCCAGTATCGCGCACCCCATCCCCCGCACTGCCCCTGGCCAACTGCCGACCGCCCGCACTACCCTTGGGCCACCCGCACTCCCCCGACTGCCCGCCCTACCTTGGCCACACGCACTACCTGCGCTGGCCTCTTAGCTGTTTGCATCGCCCCCCGATCGCCCGTACCGCCCGATTACCCCTGCCCCCCCGCATCGCCCGCGCTACCCCTAGCCACCTGCACCGCACCCCGACCACCCGCCCTGCCCTCCCCACCCGCACTGCTCGCGGTTCCCCCTGGCCACCCGCATCCCCCTGATCGTTGCTCCATGCCTCCAGCATCGCACCCCTCTGGCTGTTGCTCCATGCCTCCGACATCGCACCCTAATTGCCCGACTGCCCGCATCGCCATCGTTCCCTCGACGGTGGAGATCGGTGGTAGGCGGCGGTAAGGAGAAAGGGAAGGGGCGTCGCAGGCTGGGGAGGGGTGTGGGGCGTCGCGGCGGGCCAGAGAGGGGAGGCCATCGTGGGCGGTCGGTGGGGAGGAGAAGAGGGGCAGTCACGGTGGGCCGATGAGGGGAGGCCATCACGAGCAGTAACCGAGGAGAGGAGGGGACCATCGTGGTGGGCCGGCGAGGGGAGGCCGTTACGGGCAATCTCCGGGGAGGGAAGGGGTCCCATCATGGGCGATCATCGTAGAGGGAAAGATGGGGGTCGAGGGCAGCTGGGATGGGGCTGGGGGTGGGGCGTTGGGCTTATAAAGTTTTTTTTCTTTTTTTTAAATAACTGAATAAATCATCAAAAAAGGCATCAGTTAAAATTTTTTAAAATTTAAATTTATGATCAATTTTTTGGTTGCAAAAAATTTAAAAAGTTTTGCAACTAAAAAATCAATAAAAAATCTTAAAATTATTTTTTTAAATTTTAAAAAAATTTTAAAAATTTTTCTTCCAATTTTTTAATCAAAAATATTTAACTAGAAAATATAAACTAAAAATTTAAATAATAATCAATCAAAAATTTGATCATAAATTTTTTAAAAAATATTTTTTTAAAAAAAATAGATTGTAAAATCGATTGCTAAATTAATAAAAGAATATTAAACTAAAAATTTAAATAATAATCGATCGAAAATTCGATCATAAGTCTTTTGAAAAATATTTTTTTTAAAAAATTGGTCACAAAATCGATCATTAATTTTTTATATTTTAAATTTATATTATTTTTATTTTTTATATATTTTAATTTTTGATAAAATAATAAATTATTAATATTTTTAAATATTTTTTTAATATTTTATTTATTACTTTTTTTCATCCTCTTCCCATGCGCCTTCATCGGAATCCTCCTTCACCAGTGTCGCCACCCTCCGGTCCCTTGTATCCCATCCCTTGTGCTGCCCCCTAGCCACCTGCCGGCCGCCTGCCGACCGCCTGCGCTGCCCCCAGGCCACCCTTACCACCCCCAACCTCCTGCCCTACACCTCGACCACACACACCACTTGCACTGCCCCTGACCCCCTGCACCGCTCGCACTATCCCCTGGCACCCGCACTGCCCCCGGCCACCCATCCTGCCCCTGGCCACTTGTCCTGCCCCCAGCCACCCGCATCGCTCGCATTGCCCCCTGGCCACTCGCACCGCCTCTCGGTCACTACTCCACGCCTTCGGCACCGCACCCCCCTGACGGTAGGTGGTGGCAAGAAGAAGGGGAAGGGGGCCGTACTTCACGAGTGGGCTGGCGAGGGGAGGCTATCGCGGGTGGTCTCTAGGGAGGGGAGGGGGCCCATCACGGGCGATTGCCGGGGAGGAAAAGATTGGGTTGGGTGGCTGGGACGGGGCTGGAGGTGGGGCATCGGGCTCATAAAGTTTTTTTTTAAATAATCTGATAAATCATGAAAAAAGGGTGCCCATTAAATTTTTTTTAAATTTAAATTTATGATCAATTTTTTAGTTACAAAAAATTAAAAAAAAATTATGGCCAAAAAATTGATCAAAAAATTTTAAAATTATTTTTTTAAAATTTAAAATAATTTTAAAAAAATTTTGACCAATTTTTTGATCGAAAAATTAATTTTTTTGACTAAATTTTTTATCACAATTTTTTTGATAAAAAATCTTAAAATTATTTTTTTTAATTTAAAATAATTTAAAAATTTTTTGATCAATTTTTTGGTCAAAAAATTAATTTTTTTGATCGATTATTCGATCATAAATGATTTTACAACCAAATATATTTTTTTTCTATTTTTTTAAATATGATATAATTTAGAATTTGAAGCCCATCTTCATCGTTCATTATCTAAATAATTATCGTTGGAGTATCGTCACAAAAGATTGGTTCGATCTGGTAGCCCTAGCTATGTCGATTAATAAAATTTAATTTCGATGGTCACGTATGATCGTATGATGATTTGATAGATAGAGACCATTGATGGATTTAAAAATTTATAACAATAATCTTGGTGATATTTATAGCATACTATCAAAATTTTACTTCAATCAGACATCATTATCATGGTCATTTTAGCATAAAATTATTTAAATTATTAAATAAAAAATGAGTGATCAAAGGGCCAAATGGCATCCAATTATATGGTAATTTTTTAGATAAATGATCTTTGTAATTATTTTGATCATTTGTATGGTGGTGATCATAAAATTCAAACCACACATTTATAAACAATCTAAAATTATGTTTCTTAATACTCATTCTTAAAGTCATTAGGTAACTATACTTGTGCTTTTATAAGATCAGCTTAACATCAATGGTTCATATACACATAATTTAGATTTTACAATCATCACCGTACAAATGATTAAAGTAGTAGCAAAGATCATTTATCTAAAAAATTATCTTACAATCGAATGTCGTTTAGCCTTTTGATCATTCATTTTTTATTTAACTGTTCAATCATTTCATGCTAAATTGACTATGATAATGATGTCTGATTTAAGTAAAATTTTGATAGTATGCTATAAATATCACTGAGATCATCGTTGTAAGTTTTTAAACTCATCGGTGGTCTCTATCTATCAGATCATTATACGATCGTTCGTGACTATCGACATCAAATTTTATTGATCGACATAACTAGGGCTATCGCATCGAACCGATCTTTTATTACAATATACTAACGATAATTATTTAGATAATGAATGATGATTATGTATTTTAAATTTTAAATTATATTATTTTTAGAAAAAAATATATTTGGTTGCAAAATACACTTATGATCGAAAATTCGATCGAAAAAAATTGATTTTTCAACCAAAAAATTGATCGCTAAATTTTTAAATTATTTTAAATTTAAAAAAATAATTTTAAGATTTTTTGATCAATTTTTTGATAGGAAAATTTTTTAAATTATTTTAAATTTTTTAAAAAAATAATTTTAGGATTTTGCAATCAATTTTTTGATCAAAAAATTTATGATAAAAAATTTGATAAAAAAATTAATTTTTGACCAAAAAATCAATCAAAAAGTTTTTTAAATTATTTTAAATTTAAAAAAAATAATTTTAGGATTTTGCAACCAATTTTTTGGTCAAAAATTTACGACCAAAAATTTGATCAAAAAAATTAATTTTCTAACCAAAAAATTGATCAAAATTTTTTTAAAATTATTTTAAATTTTAAAAAAATAATTTTTAGATTTTTTGATAAGAAAATTTATGATCAAAAATTCAATCAAAAAATTGATTATAAAATTTTATAAAATTAGTATTTTATAAATTTATTTTTATATTCAAATTTTTTATTATAAAATCAATCATAAAATTTGATCATAAAATTGATCTTAAAATCAATCATAAATTTCAACCAAAAAAATTCAATCACAAAATCGATCATAAAATGACTATTTCTTATAGTGTAGTCTTACTAAGACTTCTAATTTGACTTGATCAAACATGATTTTTTGAACCAAATTAAATTAGAATTAATTAAACCTAATTAGAATAGGTCTTAATATAATTAAGAACCTAATTAAATTAGATTAAATTTAATTTAATTTTAATTTAATTTTTAAATTAAATTAGAAAATTAGGTTGATCCAAATTCTAGTTAAACTAGGATCAGTTCTTTCTTGCACTTGGCTTATCCAATAAACTATTTGAACTTGATCCAATCAAATCCAAACTAAATCTAATTAAATTAAATTTAATTAAACTTAATCTTAATCCTCTGGCTTAATCAAATTAAGCTAATTAGCAATTGAAATACTAATCAATCCTCCTATAACATTTGTACTAGATTAAACATCAATCGTATTAATTGATCAACCATTCGATCGAATTGCGAACTCTAATATGTGTAACCCCGTAGATCCAAACCTAAGTTGATAGCATTGGAATAAATTTTTGTACCAGTCGAAGTGACCATCTAGCAATGGTATCCGATGGTCAGATAGGTCGAATTATAGAACAAACATCCTTAGAACCTATGTGGATGTAGTTTTCATATAATTATCTCCTTGATCAAAATGCTTATAGGACATCTTAGAGTTCAACTGTCAACTCTAATCAGACTGTCCACATTATATTTCAAAATATCAAATCCATCTCATGGATTATTCTGGCCAAGATTTTGCTATATTGAAATACTGTGATATATTTTTCTCCAACTTTTGGAGTGGTCAATTCCATCTTGATCACACACTGACTTCGCAAGTACTTGATTATGCCCAGAAGCCTTCCATTACTGAATTAAAAATTCAGTTAGTCTAGTACCAAAGCATAGTGAATTGCTTGCAAGCCATTGAGATGATCTCAGGTCTAAGGGATACTTATACCTATATCCCATCAGTGATATTCTTGATAGCAGAATACTCTGGAGTTGGTCATGTTCAGTGATGATGTACTTCTATATCTCACCTATATGCCATACCAGTGTCTCTACACTCCTTAGTTAAGAGGACAATCAATCTATATGGCATACAGCGACCTATGCTCGATAGACGCTATCGTCTTTATTAACAGCCTATCATTTGGTCGTGAAAAGTTTTAAAGACTAATCGATAAATCCTTTCTTTATCGAACCTAAATAGTCCTAAGAACTTCATCACAACAATGGTATTCATTAGAAGATGAAAACTTATGATGAAAAAAATTTAAAAAAATATTTTATTAATTAATAAATCAATTCTAATTACAATATAGCTTAACCATCAATAGGCTGACGATTGATTTTGGGACATATTTTTCAATTGGGATATACCATTAACTCAATAAGAATGCATTCAGATCGAGTAGTTCTCAATTAAAAATGAGTCGGTCGTATCTACCAAACTTACCTTAGATACCAAATTATCAAACTAGAATTAATCGGATTAGCCTACAATTCAGGCTCGAACCATCGAGGCAAATTAGGTCTTGATTTAATTGACCACATATGACTATGAGTTGACCTTGACCCAGACTTAATCCTATTGGGTTGGCCAATTCTAAACACTCAGGATTCTACCAACCAACTCTTGATTCGATTTGATCAACCGCTAGACCTAATTGAGCTACCTAAGCCCAAACTCAAATTTATGAAGGCATCTTAGATCTAAAAATTTATAATTTTTTAATTTAATTTATTTTATAATCTTAATTCTTAATTAAGTTTGAGTTCATAAACAGAAATATGCAAAAAATCCTAGAATATAGGATTTTGTAGAAAAGTAAGTTTTCAATTTCTGATTAAGGACAAATGTGCAGCACCCCTACATGCCATAAGAGCACCCGATCAAATGGAAAGAGAGGGCCTTTAAACTCTTCTTACTTTTATTACCAGATGACCAAGGAAAATAACTTAATCAAAAATAATTACTATACTACAAAATAATAAGATATATAACATATATCACATATATAAAATCATAGATCTAATTATGCATGTTCTATATACATCTCATGTATCAAATAATAAATCATATATGCATGTTTTTAGATATGAAATATCTCATATAATCTCTAAAAAATAAAATTTTAAAATGATCATATCAAAATAAAACTTATTCTAGACAATGCATAGAACAATTTTACTAGTCTAGACATGCATTAATCATATCTTATATGAAAAATTTAAAAATTTTATTTTCTATTTTTAGATTTGATTATAATATTTATAATATTAAAAAATAAAAATAAAAAGATCTAAAAAATATTTTAATCATATCAAAAGAAAGATTATACTAGACTACATATAGAACAGTTCTGCACTTAATCTAGACATGCATATCATACATCATTGATATGAATAATAAAATTTTAATTTTTTAATTTTAGATCTGATCTTATCTAATATGACATCTAAAATTATTAATATTAAATTATAAAATAAAATTAAAATTAGATTTAGAGTAGATCTGAAAAACTGCTAACACAGCTCTGATACCAATTGAAGAAAAAATAATTTTTCCACTGCATGATCGTTTAGATTCGATCAGATCCATAGAAAACTTTTAATAAATTTTTTTTAATAAATTTTAGTTAGATTTGAGAGTTCTTGAATCTGATCCTATTGATTTGATATAAAATATAAAAGTTAAAATTAAATCAGATTTAATTTTTGTACCTAATTGGATAATCTAATTATCCTGCTGATGATTTGCTGCACCCAAAGTTCTGGATCAAGCCACGCACATGCCTGGCCTCTACCAGTATCCACTCAGGCTAGTTCTAGATATCTTCTCTTTTTGAATCAGATCTCTAAAAATTAGATTTGGATCAATTGTAGAAGGCAGCACGTTCGTCACTTAAATAGGATTGTCTTCTTCTTGATCTTGGCTTCAAAACCCTTTTGGAACCTTTGCTGAATTATACCCAACTTATTGGGCATGGAGATGAGAGTGAGAACTAGACGATGGGCATGGAGAAGAGGAGGGGATGGCAGCACTTTGGCTCTTTTGGTGGGTGCAACTCTGAACCCTAGGCACAAGCAAGAGTTTAAATAAATCCTGTTGCGCCATGTAGTGCCCCACAGGTCCGACCAATCAAATTGCTTGGATTAATCAGATCTAAATCTAATTGATGGTGCCAACACATCTAATCCAATTGGATGAGAGTTCCCATAAACCATCCATAGAGGGCGCCAATAAAGGATAATGATGAAGTCTTGGCACCCAAGACTTCATTCTCATCAAGCAACCCTGGAGTCCCATCTATATGGGACTCCTCCTCTCATCCCTATGTGTGCACGTCAATATGGGACATGCGCACATCCTTGTGCATGGAAACCAAAGGGGGATGTGCACCCCCTAGTGCACTCCAATGGGCACATGCCACATGGTCCTCTGTCCAAATGTCCAGGGTCAAGTATTGACCCTTATCCAAAATAGAAAATGATAGGTGATAAGAATTGACAGGTGTTATCTTAAATTCATCTGATGAAGTAGGATAACTTTTTTCTAACTTGGACAAGCTCCAGTCAGACTAAGACAAGGTTCTTGAGTGAGTCCAAATAATTTTGGCTTCATCGAGATGAACTAGAATGATTACAAAAAGAGAATGTTAGGCTTAATCGTATGCTAGCATGATTTTCTTGAACCTAATTGGATCTAATCCAAATCAGTCAAAATGGATTAGCCCAATTGATGACGTCCAGATCCAAATTCTTATTTGTATGATCTAGTTTTATTCAGTTTCATATGGTAATGGGACATGTCATGATCTCTATCATTGACATCATTGAAACATCTTTCGATGGACCTAAATTTTTTTGATTCATATAATTAGAATGATCGATCATCAAGATCATTCTAATTATTCTCAAAATCCACCAGTGACATCTAGCGGTATATGATGGTAATCTATCAAAATTGAATATGAACCTCTTCATGCAGCTACTTGTGTGATTGAGTTCTTTTATCTTAAGCCCCAATAAGATTAGGATTAAGGTGAACTTGTCAAACCCAACATCCATCATATGAGTTAATCATTCGATTCGAGTTCGATATGAAATTCTAATAGAAACTCTTTCTATCATGTTCAAATTGCCATGGCCATGAGCTTATGGACTCGATCTCATGATCATCATAGGGCTGCTCCTCATCTACCGAGGTAGATAGATCTCCTATTAGTGCAATCCAATTCCTACAATGAATATGCTATAGCCAACATACACCTCAGGATTCTGAATGGCTAGGAGATCGAGTTATGGTATAGTCAAACTATAACACCCTCAAGATGAATTATCGATGCATCTCAGGTCAAAGAACCAGACATACTATTGCAGCATCGAGCTAATCATCGGCAAGAAGATAGATTTTCTAATGACTGCTCAAGATGGTCATGCTCAGTACCCTTATTCTCTAACGAGTATTATACTTTCTCTTTAGTGTCTCCATACTATAGACTCAAGGCTTATCTATTCTAAGAAAGCGATCGTACACCAACCTTTCAGATCGATCACCATCCTAGTGATGATCCTATGGTCAAGCGTAGTTTATGAGTTAATTATAAAAATTTATGTTTTAAATTTTTAACTCTTAAAAATATGAATTGTCATTACCATTAACTTGAAGGGTATATCACAGAGACTTTAAATACACACTATCATAGAAAATAATTCTTTTATTAATTTATAGTTAAAAATTATAAAATAGCTCCGAGAAGTATATTACAAGTGTTTAGCCAATCTAGCTTCTAGGGTACATATCTAACACCATGGCCATGGGCTTTTAGAACTCGATCTCATGATCAACATAGGACTACAATCCTCTACCGAGGTTGATAGATTCCATCTTGGTATGATCGAATTTCTATAATGAATATGCTATAGCTAGTATACACCTCAGGATTCTAAATGGCTAGAAGATCGAGTTATGGTGTAGTCAAACTATAACATCCTGAAGATAAATTATCGATGCTGCTCAGATCAAAGAACTAGACATACAACTGCAACATCGAACAAGTCATTGATGAGAAGGTAGACTTTCTTATGACTGCTCAAAGTTGATCATGCTCAGTACCCTTATTCTCAACAAGCACCTATACTCTTGCTCTGATATCTTCATAATATAGACTCGAGACTCATCTATCCTAAGAAAGTATTCGTACACTAATCTTCTGGATCAATCACTATCCTCGTGATGATCTTATAATCGAGAGCAGTTTATGATTTAATTATGAAAATATATGTCTTAAATTTTTAACTCTTGAGAATATATGTTATCATACCCATTAATCCAATGGATGTATCACGAACACTTAGAAAATAAATGTGATAGAAAGAATAATCTATTTTATTAATTATAAGTTAAAATTATAATTATGCCCTTAGAATGTATTATAAGTATTAGCCAATCTGGTTTTAGGGCACACATCTAACAAATCTAGGATTTTATGACATAATTTATGCAAGTATTAAATCTAAAAATTTAAATAAAAAATAAAAATAGAGGTACCGATCATATCAACATCAGATCAAATCTAGATCTAATCTAGAGTTATAGAGATCGTATCCCTATACGTTTTCATGGATCGAGAACATTGCTTGCTGATTTTGAGGTTGAGGTTGTTGTTTTGAGCCACACAGATGTCCGACCTCTATGGGTTGTCCATATGAAGCTTTGAATTCAATAAGAAATCCAATGAATGAAAATCAGCATAGTGTGCTAGCAGTTCGCAGATCCTTCCTCGATAGTTGATCTCGAACCTCCTTCGAATTTCTTGAACCTTCCAAGGATCAAAGAAGGTTGGAAGGATTTGGTAGAGAGAACCCTCTTCTCAAAACTCATAAAAGAAAGTGAAGGAAGAGGAATTAAAACCCTAGAGAAGAACCCTTTCTTCTCTTTTCTTTTTCTCTCACAATAGGACACTCCAAACTTTGTCCTAATGGAACCCCATGCCCAAGATATTGGGAATTAATGTTGAAAAATATATTCTAAAATCAATCATCTAAGTGGTAGATGATTGAAATTAGTATATAAATTATTTAATAATAATAGTTATTTGGCTAGTTCATCATACAAGTTCTATCTTCCATAAATGAACTCCTAAATTATGTTGAAGTTCTTAGAACCATAATCAATACAAAAAGAAGAATTTATCAGATGATTCTTAAATTATTCATGATCAAATGATAAATTATTAACAATGACGATAACTTATTGAGTGTAAGTCACTGTATGCCATATACGTTGGTTGTCTTCGTAATCAAGTGGTGTGGAGATACTAGTATGGCATTCAGATAAGATATAGAAGTACATCTGTATTAAATGTGATCAATGTAGTACTCTACTATCAAGAGTATATAGCTAAGGCCAATGGGTATAAGTGTCCCTCCAACCTGAGATTATCAAGATGATTTGCAAGCAACTCACCATACTTTGATGCTGAACTACCTATATTTCTAATACAAGTTTGAAAGACTTTCTTCTCTTTCTCATTCTTCCTTTCTTTGCTTTGCTTTTCTTTAGTTGAAGCTTTCTTTTTCTTTTGTTTCTTGTTCTTCTTCTTTTCATTTTTATGCACCATGACGCATGAGTTGGGGTGAGCTTTCTTTTCTGCTAGGAAGCTTGATGTTTCTCTTTGATTTGCTTCCTCAAAAGTAGTTTCTAATTTCTTCCATATTTGATTTACTGAAATACATGAAGAAATTACATTAAAAATATTTATATCTAATGAACAATAAAGTAAATTCATTGATTCAGCATTCATTTGAATCATTTTTTATCATGAATTGATGCATTGGGTCTATATAGGCCATTGATTATAATTTTTTATAAATCATAGTCATGTGCTTGAATGAAAATTTTTATTCGAGCTTTTCAATAAGTATAATTTGAGCCATCAAATAATAAAGATCTATCTATAGAATGTCCATCATTAAAAAAAAAATTTATTTTGGATTGCTAAGATCTTTAGCTCTTGACAGTTAGGTCAACAACTAATAACAGAGCACCTATTTTGATACCACTTATTGCCTAGAGGTGGCAACCCAAGAGGAGGGGGTTGATTGAATTTATAAAATTTTTGGTCAAATTATATTCTAAAATAAATATGTGCTTCTAATTAAGAAAAACTTGAATGCTTATGGTAAATGAGCAATGTGTAGCAGCGGAATAAAAGTAACTAAATAATATAAATATGTAAAGCAAATAAAGAAAGTAAGGAAAGTAAAAGCATAAAACAAACACACAAAGATTTTATAGTGGTTCGGTGTAATCCCGCACCTACATCCACTTTTCAAGCTATGCTCTTAAAAATTCTACTATAATCTCTAGATTATAGTGCTTTTGTTTTGACCTAGGATCACAAACAAATCTGGTTGGTTTTGTCGGGCTTACCAACCATAATTCTATATCGATAGTTTTCTCGAGTTCACTATCAATCCGATTGGTTTTAACTTAAGAGCACCAACTATAATCTTTACACTATCCAATTTTTGGCTTGAACCATCCTACATTCCAAGTTTTCTTTCCCCAAAGAAACTTGTAAAAAAATAAAAATACAAGTATAAGAATTCAGCATAAAAAATTAAAAAAAAACTTTTTTTGAAGTTTGATGGAGAGGATAAAAGATGGCTCTTGAAGCTTTGTATTCTCTCCTTTGAAGGCTGAGAGGAAGCTTGAATGAATGAGGATGATCACACCTGAAAGCTCTCTAAATTTGATGTATGAAGTCCTCTCTTTTTTCTCTGCTTCTTTAGATATTCAATGAACCTCATAATTTGAATAATTTCTACTTTCAATCTACTTTCTCCTACTTTCCAAAAATTTCTCTAGCCTTTTATATTCTTTTTGATGCATGGAGGATCAATTCTAGCCATTGAAACTCTTGAAATAGCTATTAGAGTGGAGAAATGGCTATTAGAAAAAGCTGTAGAAAACTAGCCATTACGATTACTGGGTCGGCTTAGTCCTAACTAGATCGGCTCAGTTTATAGCTGGATCAGCTCTGTCCTCTGGATCTTAAAAAATTGGCTTTCTGTACTTTCTATCTTTTACTTTCACTGAGACTAGGTTGGCTCAGTCTCAGACTAGGTCGGCCTAGTTTGCATGCCATGCATGTCGAAAAGTCCATTTTGAAAGGAAATGACTTAGGGGTCGTCCCTTGGGTTGATCCTTTTTCTAAAACTTGATTTTCTTCTAGTTTATACATTCAAAAATTATGGAACTGCCTCCAAAAGATCAAAAATCTTCTAAGCTTATACTTGAGGCTTCCAAAATAAATTTTCTCTAACTTTATAAAATTATGATTTTGCCTCTTGTCATTTTTTCTTGATTTTTAATTTGATAAAATTATATTTTCAACTTGAATACCTGAAAAGACCTACATCTATTCTTGAAATATATGGTTAAATACTTAAACACTCGAAGTTTGACGATCATCAAAATCAATCATGGAGTCAACAATCTTTTTCTTTTTGGTGATGGCAAAACTTTGAGTATATGCATAAAAATATAATTTAATATATTTCAATAAATTGGCTAGTATAAGTCATGAAGTGATAATATATATAAACATAAATATACACTTCATGAAAACTCCAATTAATGTTTCACATAATTTATATGCTTATATCAAAATACTATTTTAATTTAAAATAATGAGTATTAAGGTTCGAAGTATGAAATTCATTGAGTTTCTTAAGTATTAATTCTATAAGCATATACTCAATATACCTCTCCTCCTTTTTGACAACATCAAAAAGCTTATGAAAAAGAATAGAAAAAATTATCAAAATCAACATCAAGATATTAAATTGAGAGATGTATCAAGTTCATAAAGTCAAATCAAAAAAATCATCTCTCCTTTTGATTGAATATTTTTTTCTTTTCAAAAATTAGCTTGAATTCATATATTAAAGACTCTCCCCCTTATTAAATGATGATAATTAAATTCAAAAGATTTCAATTTAATTTCAAGAGGTTATTAAATTTGAACTATATGGAATATTTAATATGAAAATAAGTATGTTTGATATCAAATTTATATTGATATTACTCTTTTCTTTTCTAAAAAATTTAAATTCAGATTTTTCAAGTTAATATCAAGGGATAGAATTTTTTAAAATATTTTAGCATATTTGATACCAGGTAACATATATCTAACGTCAAATTTTTATTTGATACCACCAATTTAGATTTTCATTTCAACTTAAAAAAATGGAGATTTTCAAATAAAACAATTATAACATGAAAAAATTTTGACATCAATTTTAATATTTATTCTTTGCCTTTCTCAAGAAATTTTAGTCAATTAAGTTTAGAAAAAATATGTATCATGCATGTATCGAGAAAATCAGTATAGTATCAAAGTAGTTGAGTGGTACTTTTTTAAATTTAGCTCTTAAGTAAAAATTAAAATAATTTTATAAGAATTTCTCAGGACACATTAAAAATCTAGTTCACATTCAGATTTATCTTTCAAATTCAACTAAGCTCCAATCAATTTTTAAGAACAATCATGCAAATCAAAATATGTAACTAGTATATTAATGATACCACTTTAAGCCATTTTTAATTATTAAAAAATAATTTATTTGTTAGAAATTATTTTAAATCAATGGTACTTTAAATCAAGTAAATCAAACTGACTAAACTTATGAAAGCACAGATTGACAATACTATAAGGCATTTGATGAAAAGTTTGAAATCAATACAATAAATCTCAAAATAAGATAATTGATAGAAAATTTAAGATCACACATTCATCAATATTTTCAATCAAATCAAATCAATAATTTTTTTTTATTTTTCATATTAATAGCTAGATTAATTTGCTTTTCAACTTTCTTCTTTTTTGTATTTTAAAATAAGCATATTTTAAATTTAGATTATCAAAATGATATATATATTCATTCTTTAGCATTATCTTTTCTTTTTCATTTTCAAAATTTGCATGCTTAAGCTTTATAATTTTTGTTACTCTCTTTTTTTCTTTTAAGTTAAGCACCTTTAATTTGATACCATATTTATAATTAATTAATACTAATTTAGTAACTAATTCATCTTAAATAAATTCTCTTCCTTACCTTTGCAAATAAAGATATTTTCAATTGAAAGATTATGTCTTCTTTAATGTTTTCTCTCCTTTTTGTAAAAAATACAAGATGGGTTTTCTTTTCAAATTTAGATCAAGAGTTCTTCCTTTTCTTAAAAAAATAGATGATACCACTTCTTAATTTTAATTAAAAAAATTTTGGACTTCAAAAATTTTGAATAATATAGTCTTGAAAATATTTCTCTTCACTTTGATATTAAAGTAGATCATTCAAAAATCTATCATATGAATTTATCTTAAACATTATAATAGCAAGAATATAGCCATAAAAATTTATATTTGAGATAAAGCAACTATTCTTTTACCAAAAAATAAATCAATAAAATATAAGATATATTATAAGCTGCCTAATCCTAAATGAATAAAACTAAAGTTTTCTTTAAATATTTAGCTTTAAAAGTAAATGATAATTTTCTTAAAATATTTTGTATGATATCAACTTTAAAAGATTTAAGATGACCATTTTTCAAATTCATTTTTAGATATATCATTCAAAGTAAATCATAAAGAGATTTGTTTAATTTTTTAGAGAACATCTCTTTTTCTTCTTATGTAGGATCAATCAATTTGAAGCATAAATATATCAATCTTATAATTTATCTTAAGATATAATATCAAGAATATATTCATGCAAACTAGATTATATGCAAAAATATATTTTTTTTATCAAAGATAAAGCAATAGAATATAAGATGATAATGATCTATTTGAAATCAATCATTGAAGTTTTTGATCAAAAAAGATGAATCAATTTAAATTTAGATCAAATTATCTTGATAAGTTAATTGAAATTGATATCAACAAATCATGCAAAATAAATCATAGAAAGATATTCTATTTAAACTTAGATCTTTTTTTCTTAAGAAATATCATCTAATCAAGTTCAAAAAGATATGAAATTTTTGATTTTATTTCAAATGATATCATATAAGCTATGCAAAACTAGATTTGAGATAAAACATTCTTCTCTTTTGCTAAAAAAAATACAATAAAGTTCAAGACAAGAATGATACCATTGATATCAAGTATGAGAATTTTCTTAAGAAGAATCTTCTTGATATAAAAAAAAAATCTTTTTTTTTATTTTAATAACTTTGAAAATAAAATCAAATAACAACTTGTCCAAAGATTTTTCTTAATACCACTTGATCTAAAATTCAAACCATTTTGAAAATTTTAAACTATGATAAATCATTTTGAATTGATATCGATAAATCATCCAAGATAAACTATAAATAGATTTTTTGTTATTCTTTGAAAGATCATTTCATTCCTTTTCTTATGAAATACCAGGCAATTAAATTTAGAAAAGATATGAATTTTTTGAATTTATCTCAAATGATGTAGCATCAAGAATATAGCTTTGCAAAATTAGATTTGAGATAAAGATATTCTTTTATTTTTACTAAATGATAAAGTATTAAAGTGTAAGATAATGATGTGCTATTTGATAGCAATTATGAAAATTTTGATACCAAGAGCTTTGAAATTTAAAATAAATAATAATTATCTTGATACTAATTATTTTAAAATTAAATTAAATAATTTACTTAGAAGTTTTCATGATATCAATAGAACTATAATTTAGATCAATTAATATTTTTTTAAAAGTTTGATATCACTTAAAGATTAAAAAAACTAATTTTTAGATTCATTGCTTGAAAATAATATGAATAAAATATGAAAATATATTTCAAATTCAATTTGATACCAAGTGTGAAAGACATTCTTCAAGTTAGGGGACAAAATCAATCAATTGGGGCTTCTAAAAATTAAATCAAATTAAGAAAAAATTGGATGAAGGCTTTATGAGTTCAATTCAACTAGGAAGTTTTGAAATTCTTAGGGGTTAACCTAAGATGCAATATAAATCAATACTTCAAGCACTTGATCTTTTATAATTGAATGTCTTATATTCAAGAACTTATTCCATGCAAGATTTTAGAAGAATTTTGATAATTTAACATCTTGTAGGGAATGCCAAAAATTAGTTTCTCTTACTGATTTAGTAATTAAAACATTAATATTCAATTAAGCAATTTTTAATTAAAATTCATTAATTATAAAATTGATATGAGAAGACTTAAAATATCATGCTGAATTTTAAGATAATTTTAGTTTATGTTAATTCAAAATGTGATACTTGGAGAAGAGCATATTGAACTTTTAAAATCAAATTATTCATCTCATTGTAAGCATCAAAATCAATTATAGTAGTCTTACCAATACATGAAAAGAATTTTAAGCAAGAAAACTTAATATGAAACCATAATGATAGATCATTAAAATAAATAGAATCAATCAAATAAATATTGATGGTATGATGTTAGAAAAGTTTAGATTTTACCAACATTACCATCCATCCAGATCCATTTTCAAGGCATCCAACCATAAGTATTTTCTCATTTCATTCCATTGGATCATTAGTGTACCTGCAAAATTATTTACTAGTTTTTGGTACCCAAGTCATCATGGGTCCATGGAGGTTAGAGCTCATGATTTCTTTTAGAACTCAAGTTTGTTTGATATAAGTCTGATCATTTCTTTTATATTACATTCAAAAATTTTATAACCAACTTTATTACATTTAAAGCACTTAATTGAATGATTTTTAGTTGATGCTTTGTTGAGCATATTTTTGTCAAACTTTTATTTTCTTATTGAATCATAACTAATTTCATGTTTGTCAAAAATAGCTCTTTGATCATTTAAAATGGCTTGAAACTTTTGAGATCCAATTATAAACTTTGCAATCATAGATTTCAAGGTTTCAATCTCTTTCTTTAGTTTAACATTTTCTTTCAAAATAGATTTTTCATATTTACTCTTTTCTTTAGTAGAAAATCTTAATATATTAAGTTCTTTTAACTTAAAATTTTCTTCCATCATAGATTTTTTAGATTTAATTTTTTTTTTCAACTAAGGAATTTTAAGATTTAACTATATTCTCCTTTTTCTTTGTTAAACCTTCTATTTGTTTCAAAAAATTTTCTTCTTTTTTATTATATTTTTCATATTTTTCAATAGATCTTCTTTTTCATTCAAAATTTTATTTTTCTCTTCAGCCAAACATAAGTTAGATTTTTTAAATTATTTATTCTTTAGCCTTATCTTTTTGTGTTCATCCATTAACTAATTAAAGACTTCATATAATTTATTAAAAAAAATCAGAGTATTTATGATATACCTTATCATTTTCAGTCATGAGGCAATAATTTGCTATACCTTTCTCCTCTTTCTCATTCTTCCTTTCTTTGCTTTGCTCTCCTTTAGTTGAAGCTTTCTTCTTCTTTTGTTTCTTGTTCTTCTTCTTTTCATTTTCATGCACCATGAGGCATGAGTTGGGGTGAGCTTTCTTTTCTTCTTGGAAGCTTGATATTTCTCTTTGATTTACTCCCTCAAAAGTAGTTTCTAATTTCTTTTATATTTGATTTACTGAAATACATGAAAAAATTATATTAAAAATATTTATATCTAATGAAGAATAAAGTAAATTCATTGCTTTAGTATTCATTTGAATCATTTCTTTATCATGAATTGATGCATTGGGTGTATATAGGCCATTGATTATAATTTTTCATAAATCATAGTTATGTGCTTGAATGAAAATTTTTATCCTAGCTTTCTAAAAAGTATAATTTGAGCTAACAAATAATGAAGATCTATCTATAAAATATTCATCATTAAAAAAAAATTTTAATTTGGATTGCTAAGATTTTTGGCTCTTGATAATTAGGTCAACAACTAATAATAGAGCACTTACTCTGATACCACTTGTTGCCTAAAGGTGGCAACCCAAGAGAAGGGGGTGAATTAGATTTATAAAATTTTTGGCTAAATTATATTATAAAATAAATATGTGCTTCTAATTAAGAGAAACTTGAATGCTTATGGTGAATGAACAATGTGTAGCAGCAAAATTAAAAGCAACTAAATAATGTAAATATGTAAAGTAAATAAAAAAAGCAAGAAAACCAAAACCATAAAATAAATATACAAAGATTTTATAGTGGTTCGGTGCAACCCCACACCTACATCCATTTTTCAAGCCATTTTCTTAAAAATTTTACTATAATTCCTAGATTATAGTGCATTTATTTTGACTCGAGATCATAAATAAATCTAGTTGGTTTTACTGGGCTCACCAATCATAATCCTACATCGATAGTTTTCTTGGGTTCACTATTAATCCGATTGGTTTTAATCTAGGAGCACCAACCACAATCTTTATACTGTCCAATTTTTGGCTTGGACTAACCTACACTCCAAGTTTCTTCTCCTAAAGAAACTTGTAAAGAAACAAAAATATAAGTATAAGAATTCAGCACAAAAAATAAAAAGAAAAAGAACTCTTTTTGAAGTTTGATGGAGAGGCTGAAAGATGGCTCTTGAAGCTTTGTATTCTCTTCTTTGAAGGCTGAGAGGAAGCTTGAATAAATGAGGATGATCACATTTGGCAACTCTCTGAATTTGATGCATGAAGTTCTCTCTTTTCTTTCTTTTTCTTTAGATATTCAATGAACCTCATAATTTGAATGATTTCTACTTTTAATCCACTTTCTCCTACTTTTCAAATATTTCTCTAGCCTTTTATACTCTTTGTGATGGCAGGAGGATCAGTTCTATCTGTTGGAAGTCTTGAAATAGTCATTGGAGTAGAGAAATAGCTGTTAGAAAAAATTACAGAAAACTAGTTGTTACGATCATTGGATCGGCTCAGTCCTAATTGGGTCGGCTTAGTTTATAGTTGGATTGGCTCAATCCCCTGGATCTTGAAAAATTGACTTTCTGTACTTTCTATCTTTTGCTTCTACTAAGACTAGGTTGGCTCAGACTGAGTCAGTCTAGTTGGCATGCCATGCGTGTCGAATAGCTCATTTCGAAAGAGGATGACCTAGGGGTCATCCCTTGGATTGATCTTTTTGCTAAAACTTGATTTTCTTTTAATTTATGCATCTAAAAATTATGGGACTGTCTCCAAAAGATCAAAAATCTTCTAAGCTTATTCTTGAGGCTTCCAAAATAGATTTTCTCCAACTTTGTAAAATTACAATTTTGCTTCTTGTCACTTTTTCTTGATCTTTAACTTGATAAAATTATAATTTTAACTTGAACACCTGGAAAGATCTATATCCATTCTTGAAACATATGATTAAATACTTAAATACTCAAAGTTTGACAATATCAAAATCAATCATGGGGTCAACACAAATCTAATTTAAATGAGATTTAAATTGGCTTTAACCAAATCAAAATAGGAGAGTCCTAGTTGGACTAGAACTCCTCCTTTCCTTGCACCATCTTTGAGCCCATGCCCATTTTTTTTGTTACCAAATTTTTTCCTAAGATTTCCACGCCTAAGAGAGGTTTCCCATGTCCCTACATCTGGTAATTTTGATATATTATTTTGTTGGAAAATTTGACCCTCTCATGGACCAACGTGGCTGCTGGTGATTAGCCAAGCAGCAAAAAATAATCTCCTAGGATCAATGCAGAAGCAAAACAATGAACTCAAGAGAGAAGAGTAAAAGAGAGCATAAAAATTTTTCAAAAAAAAAGAGTTTTTATTTCAATGAATTCAGCATCATCTACAACCTTGACTTATTTTCAATATATAAACTTTACAAAAGGATCAAGCCCCAAGCTCATAGAAAATTTTTCAAATCCAAACAACCCACGTACATAAAAATAGTCCCATGAAAATTGAGCCAGCTTAGTTTTAGACTAAGCCGGCTAACTTGCGACTGGGTCGGCTCAGTCTCAGACTAAGCCGACCAGTTGTGTACCATGCCAACAATCCAAAAATATAGCTTTTTATCTGGGTTTTTCTCTGAGACATAATCGACCCAATCTGAGACTGAGCCGGCCCAGTTCCCAATTTAGCTGACCCAATCTCAGGATGAGCCGACTAGGTTTTTGAACTTTATTATCCAGATAGATTTCTCTTTCGACTTGCTTCCATCTTTTCATGATCTGTCTTCTCATATTTTCAAGACTTGGAAGTGCCACTTCTGAGCTCACATTCTCTACCTTGGTACTTTCAAGTCCTTGTGAACTCATCTCTTCCTTATAAATCCATCCGTGCCATACACATATGAAAACTATCTCTGCGAAGTACCTTCATGAGTGCATCAGACTGATTCTTCTTTGTATGGACCTTCATCAATTCAACTTCACCTTCCTTCACTAGCTTTCTGATCCTGTGGTACCTCACGTCTATATGCTTTATGCGCATATGATAGACTGGGTTCTGTGTAAGTAGCAAAGCACTCTGACTGTCACTGTATAGTTTAACCTTACTTTGCTCCACCCCCATCTCAACAATTAGCCTCCTAAGCCAAAGTGATTTCTTTGTTGCCTTGGTAATGCCAATGTATTTGACCTCTATGGTAGATAAGACCGTGATTGATTGAAGGGTTGATCTCCAAGACATCGGTTCACCATACATGCAGAAGAGATATCCAGTAGTAGACTTCCTTGTATCAAAATCACCTGCATAATTTGAATCTACAAATTCTTCTAGAGAATCTGAACCTCAACCTTCAAATCCTCTTGGTTGTCCACCAAACACCAAACCATAATCCCTTGTTTTCTATAGATATCTCAATATCCACTTTAATGCTTTCTAGCATTTCTTTCCAGGGTTAGTCATGTATCTACGAACCATGCTCACTGTATGTACTATATCTAGTCTACAATACACCATAGTGTACATCATACTGCCTACAACATTCACATAAAGGACTCCATCCATGTACTCTCTTTCTTCTTCTGACTGGAGCTTTGATACTTGAAGAGAGATATATGGCTCGTTAATGGTGTCTCTCCATGTTTGGCCTTCTCCATCCCAAATCTCTTCAGAACTTTCTAGATATATCCTTCTTATGACAAATGGAGTACTCCTTTACACCTATCTCAGCAAATCTTTATTCTAAGAATTTTTAGTGCTAGGCCCAGATCCTTCATCTCAAATTCAACTGATAATATCCTTTTCAGCCCTTTCACAGCCTTCATACTCCTACTGGCTATAAGCATATTATCAACATACAATAATAGGTACAGAGCATCCTTCTCATCTATATCCTTGACGTAGACACAACTATCATCTTCATATTTGATAAATCTTAGGCTCAAAACAAAGCTATCAAATCTGTGATATCACTGACGAGGAGGTTGTTTCAGGCCATACAGTGACCTCCTTAGTAAACATATCTTTTTCTCTTATCCAATCTCCATGAAATCATCTGGCTACTTCATATAAATTTTTTTCTCTAATATGTCATGAAGGAAGGTCATCTTCACATCCATCTGTTCCAACTCCATGTTATACTGTACCACCAGTGACAACAAAATCCGAATAGATATATAACACACCATAGGAGAGAAAATTTTTATGCAATCTATGCCTTCTCTTTGTGAGTATTTCTTTGCTACTAGCCTTGCCTTGAATTTGACTCCATCTTGTTCTGAAGGTACTTTCTTCTTTGTGAACACCCACATTGAGCCAATAGGTCGAGTACCTTCTGAAAGATCTACCAGCTGCCATGTCCGATTTTTACTCAGTGATTCCATCTCCTCCATCATGGCCTGCATCCATGATTCATGGTCTTCACTCTCCATGGCTTCTGCATAATTTTTTAGATCTTTATTAGCAGTGATGAGTGCATAGGAGATAACCTCATCAATACTAAATCTGACCGACCTTCTAATAGTATGCTGGAGCTTGTGTAAAGCCATTTCCACTAGCATATTGCTTTTTTCTGATATCTGTGGTTGCTCCTGCACATTTGTTTGAACTACTGGCCCTTCATGCTGATTTTCAATCTATTATAAAACTTTTCTGCCCAGCTCCACCTTAAAGATACACTTCTATAAGTGGATATAACTTGCATGCCATCATTCTCTGACTGGCCACCGCTGTTCATCTTTATTTTTTTAGTTGCTCATATACTCCCAGGCCTCTCCAAGATGCACTTTTTATAAAAAATGATGTCCCTACTGATCACTACCTTTGGTACTTTAGGATTCCATAGCAGGTACCCCTTGACTCCTTATGGATATCCTATGAATATCATCTTTTGAGACTTAGGGTCTAACTTACTCCTCTCAGTTGCCTCCATATGTGCATAGACTGTGCAATCGAAGACTTTCATATGGTCGAGCTCAACCTTCTTTCCACTTCAGATCTTCTCTGGAATGCCTCCATTCAGCATATGATGAGGAGATCTGTTCATAAGAAAATAAGAAAAAGTTAAAGCATCATCCCAAAAAGATTTTGGAAGTAATGTCTGTAGCCTTAAACTCCATGCCTTCTCGATCAGTATTCGGTTTATTCTTTTCATGACACCATTCTGCTGGGGAGTTATCTTCACTATGTAATGGTGTTTGATACTATTTTTCTCACAGTACCTCTTGAACTCTAGGCTTTATACTTTCCTCCATTATCCGACCTCAGGCACTTCATCTGTCTTCCTAACTCCTTCTCAACTTTAGCTCTCCAAGCTCTAAATCAGGCAAACATCTCTGATTTTTTTTCTAATCAAATACACCCATACCTTCCTTGAGAAATCATCAATGAAAGTGATAAAATATCTTGCCCCACTTCTAGCTGATACAGGAACTGATCCCCATACATCCGAGTGCACTAAATCTAGCACTCCTTCGCTGTGCTTGATACTTTTGGCAAACTTCATCCTATGTTGTTTGCCAAAGATGCACGGCTTACATAAATCTATATCATCCTTCTTTAGAACTGGGATCATCCCTTTTCTGCTAAGTTTTGTGAGCCCATGATCACTTATATGATCCATCCGATAGTGCCATAATCGATATAAGAGTTGCTCCTCCTATGCCGCTACTAGCACCTCTGTACTATCATTGACCACTGAGTTTTTCATTCTATAAAGATTATTGCTCAGTCTTCTATCTCTCATCACCATCAAAACTTTCTTAAAAATTTTTAAACAGTCACTCCCAGCATGGCTACTAAAAGCATTACCCTACTCCTTCAAGTAGTCCAAAAAATTAAATTCTTTTTTAGCTATGGTACATGCCTGATATTTGATAATGTATGAATGATCCTATCGTACATCCTCACCCTGATTGAGCCAACTCCAGCTACTCTATATAGGTGATCATCTTCAAGACTAACATTTGCTCTATCGATCTTCTAGTAGCTAGAGAATAACTTCCGATGAGAAGTATAGTGGAGCGAGCATGCTAAATCCAATATCCATATAGTATCATACTCTATGGATCCATGTGATACAACTAGCAGGTCTTCTCCACTACTCACTGAAGCTGTATCATCACTTTTGCTAGCCTTTCCTTTTTCTGACCTTAAAAGGGGACAATCTCTCCTCAGGTGTCCAGGCTGATGACATTTATAATATTTTAATATCTTTCTCTGACCCCAAGACTTTGATCTATCTTTGAATTTTTCTCTTATCTTCTTTTTTGATCTTTTCTATCATTCATTCACAGCCAAGATCTCAGACTTGGGATCTTCCTTATAAATCTTTTCTCTCTGCTCATTCGATCTGAGCACACCAACAACTTCTTCATAGTTTAGAGTCTCCTTTCTATAAACTAAAATTATTATGAGACCATCATACAAGTCTGGGAGAGAACAAAGCAGCAACATCGCCCGATCTTCCTCGTTAATCTTTACATCCAAACTTATCACCTCAAAACACACCTGATTGAACCTTTGGATATATCCAATAAAATTTTAGCCTTCGAGCATCCTCAGACTATACAACTACTTCTTCAACCATAGTTTATTCGTCAAGTTCTTTCCTATGTATGTGTACTTCAATCTCGTCTAGAGCCCCTTTGCCGTGGTCTCTGTGCAAACCTCGGGTAGTACCTGATCGACCAAGCACATCCTGATTGTGCTAAAAGTAATTTTTTTCAACTCTTTTTAGTCCTTAGCACTAATCTTTTTCAACCTTTTCTCTTATCAAGATCTTATAGATCCTCTGCTGAACCAACAAGTCCTTTATCTTTTGCTGCCAAAAGGTAAAATTTTTCTTGCCATCAAACTTCTTGAAATTCATGTTGAATCCACTTGATTTCATGACTACAAACAAGTCAAGATCAAAATCCTAACATCCTTCTTCGATCACACACCAGCAAAACTATCCTTCAAAGAAGATCTAAATGCCCTAGATCCTCTTTCCAACCTTCTATATTACTGTTCCTTCATGTAACAAATCTCCATCTCAATCTAGAGATAACTATGAAGCAAACAAAAAGTTTTTAGGATAAAATCTAGTGCAACGGATCGTAGATGTAGAAATCCTAGGTGTCTTTCTTTCTTCCATGCAATACTGCTCTGATACCAGATGTTGGGTAATTCAACCCTGTCATGGATCGGCATGACCATAAGTGATTAGCCAAGCAACAAGAAATAATCTCCTAGGATCAATGTGGAAGCAAAATAATAGACTCAAGAGAGAAGAGAGAAAGAGAGCATAAGAGTTTTTCGAGAGAAAAGAGCTTTTATTTCAATGAATTCAGCATCATCTATAATCTTGACCTATTTTTAGTATATATACTTTATAAAAGGATCAAGTCCTAAGCTCACAGAAAAACTTTTCAAATTCAAATAATCCACGTACATAAAAATAGTCCCGCAAAAATTGAGCCGGCTCAACTGAGCCAGCTAACCTATGACTGGATCGGCTCGATTTCAGTTGTGTACCATGCCAATAATTCAAAAATACTATTTTTTATCTAAATTTTTCTTTGAGACATAGCCGGCTCAGTCTGAGACTGAGCCTCTCCAGTTTTCAACTTAGTCGACCTAGTCTCAGAATGAGCCAGCTAAGTTTCTGAACTTTGCTATCTAGGTTGATTTTTCTTCTGCATTGATCCTAGGAGATTGTTCCTTGTTGCTTGGCTAATCGCCAGCGACCACATCGATCCATTAGAGGGTCGAATTACCCAACATATTTGACTTGGTCAAATATAGGAGTTGGTTTTAATTTTAACTCTATTTGATAGAGTCCTATGAAACCAAAACACCTCCTCCCTATTTATGCCTTGCTTTCCGCAGCATATATTTTTTTGTGTGCCTATTTTTTAGGTAATTATCATGAGTTTTTCTCTCCTTTGCATGGTGACTTCAGGTTCTCCATGCCAAAAATCAAGAAGGTTGGTGTCTAAGAGTTTGATGCCACCAAGACTTCTTGGAAGACTACGTTTTGACCTAGTCTTCATATAAAAGAGGGCACCTCCTATTAGATAGGAGGTGTTAGATATATGTGCCTTAGAAGCTAGAATTGGCTGACACTTGTAATACACTTCTAGGGGGAAAATTGTAATTATAACTATAATAAATAAAATGGGTTATTTTCTATCACATATGTGTATTTAGTGTCTGTGATACATCCTTTGAGTTAATGGTAATGATAATTCATATTTTCAAGAGTTGAAAATTTAAGACATGAATAATCATTATTAACTCAAAAATTGCTCCCGATCATAGGATCATCACGAGGATGGTGATTGATTCGGAAGGTTGGTGTACAATCGCTTCTCTTTAGTAGATGAGTCTTGAGTCTATGGTGTGGAGACACCAGAGCGAGAGTACAGATACTCATTAGAGAATGAGGGCACTGAGCGTGACCACATCGAGTAGTCATTAAGGAGTCTACCTTCTCGTCAATGACTGACTCGATGCTACAGTAGTGTGTCTGATTCTTTGACCTGAGGTGCATCGACAGTTCAACTTAAGGATGTTATAGTTTGACTACACCATTACTCAGTCTCCTAGCCATATGGAATCCTGAGGTGTATGTTGGCTATAGCATGTTCATTGTAGGAACTGGATGGCATCAAGATGGAATCTATCTACCTTGATGGTAGAGGAGCAGCCCTATGATAATCATGAGAATCAAGTCCAGAAGCCCATGGCCATGGTAGAGTGAAATAATAGAAAGATTTTTTATTTAGATTTTCATATCGGACTCGAATCGAATGATTACATCATATGACAGAAACTAGGGTTTGACGAGTTCACCTAAACCCTAATCTGATCGGGGCTCAAGATAGAAGAACTGAATCACACAGGTAGCTGCACCAAGAGGTTC
>QRFJ01000725.1:125949-168591 GCA_006176705.1 Cocos nucifera | reverse complement strand
CCATGTCCAACAAAGGATTGTCATTTTGCTTGAGGCAGGATTCGACGTTATATGACTCGAAGTATCATGGATTATAGCCCATTTTTCTCATTTGTTGAGTACTATCTTTCTATATGACCTAATCTAGGGTGCATGATATCTATCGTTGATATCCTAGGTGTTTGCATTTACGTTTTGCTCGATATAGAACACGTACATCAATATCGTAGACTGATAAAGACCAACTTATAAGGAAAACCATTCTGACATTTATATTCTTTTTCATACAAGATGTTACAATTGGTCCATTTAACGAGGTAATTATATTAGCTTCTGAGTGCTAACATGAAACAGAAAAATTTTCCGCTGCGGCATATAATACGTCTTTCAAAAACCTAAGTCTATACCAGATGGTAATCGAAGAGGATATGTTTCCACGGCTTATGCAGCAACTCTTTGCTCATTACCAACACGTAGGATCATTTCAATCCCTTACCTCCTCGTATCCTCAGACCCTGTATGGAAGTGCACAGATATGACATAGAACAGAGTCAAGCAACCACTAGACTGCAGAAGAAACCTAACGGTTGAACTCAAATAACAGAATTCTCCAGAAGACCTTGCCTTTCTGTTCTTCAGTTGGTGGCAGTGTAAAGGGGAATGAGGACAGTTCCAACAGTTCCACATGGCGTCAGCGTTTGCAATGCAACATTTTCTTTGCAGCCAGGCTTTCTTTCGGCTCATACCTTCTTCTTCTTGCTTTACCTACCTTCAGCTTTTTTGCAGACATCTTTTTTTATCCATAAGAGCGTTCTTTTGGAGAAGATGGAGAGGGCCACAGATCTTCTTGCCCTAGTACATACTGATGTGTCGCCCATTTGAGTCCGGCTAGAGGCATTTTGTTACTTCATTACCTTTATCGATGATCTGTCTAGGTATGGTATGTGTACTTATGAGACACAAGTCTGAAGCTTTTGAAAAGTTCAAAGAATTCAGACATGAAGTAAAAAAGCAAACTGAAAAACCCATTAAGGTTCTTCGATCAGATCGAGGAGGTGAATACCTTAGCCGAGAATTCCTAGACTATCTCAAGAAAAATGGCATAGTCTCTCAATGGACTCCACCAGGAACACCTCAACTCAACGGAGTTTCAGAATGGAAAAATCGGATCTATTGGATATGGTTCGATCCATGATGAGCTTCACAGACCTCCCTGATTTTCTTTGGGGACACTCATTGTTAACTTCAATCTATCTACTGAATAGGGTTTCCCTCTAAAATGTTCCTACCACACCGTATGAGATATGGCATGGTAAGAAACCAAGTCTGAGTCATCTCAGAATTTGGGGTTGTCAGCTCATGTCAAAAGACAACAAGCGGACAAGTTAGAGTTTAGGTCCTTTAGAGCTCGATTCATAGGATATCCTAAAGAGTCATTAGGATACTATTTCTACATTCCAGAAGACCACAATGTGATTGTGAGTCGACATGCCATCTTTCTTGAAAAATAGTTTATTCAAGATAGCGGCATTGGAAAGCAGATTAAGCTTGATGAGAAAGTCTCACAAGTACAACGAGCTAAGGACCAATTGAAACCAAATCAGGTTGAGCCAATAAGAACACTACCTCCTCCACCTCATAGATCGGAAAGAGTTTTCCATCCCCCTGAAAGATACTTAGGTATTATTTCAGAGAAAGTAGAGGAAATATTCCTCGTAGGTAATGGTGCTCATGGTGATGATCCCAAAACCTACAACAAGGTGATATCAGATATCGACTCCGAGAAATGGCTAGAGATAATGAAGTCAGAAATTGACTCGATGCATTCAAACCAAGTCTGGACCTTGGTAGATCCACCAGAAGGTATAGTACCTATTGGGTGTAAATGGATCTTCAAGAGAAAGATTGGTGCAGATGGGAATGTGGAGACATTCAAGGCTAGACTAGTGGCAAAAGGTTATAGTCAACGCGAAGGCATTGACTATCAGGATATCTTTTCCCCAGTGGCTATGCTGAAATCCATCCGCACATTGCTTGCCATTGCAGCCTATTTCGATTACGAAATATGGCAAATGGATGTGAAAACGACGTTCCTAAATGGATATCTTGAGGAAGATATCTATATGGAATAGCTGCTAGATTTCATATCCAGTGATACTGATCACAAGGTTTGCAAGCTACAAAGGTCCATATATGGACTTAAGCAAGCATCTCGGAGCTGGAACACTCGTTTCAATGATGTGATCAAAAACGTTTGGTTTCATCAAAAATGAAGAGAAACCGTGTGTTTTCAAAAGGGTCAGTAGGAGCACTGTTGTCTTCCTCGTATTGTACGTGGATGACATCCTCCTTATTGAGAATGATGTTCCCATGATGACAACAGTCAAATTATGGTTGTCCAAGGAATTCTCCATGAAAGACCTAGGCGAAGCATCCTTTATTCTAGGAATTAAGGTCTATAGGGATAGACCGAATAGGATGCTAGGACTTTCATAGAAGATGTACATAGAGAAAGTACTAAAGAGGTTTAGTATGGAAAACTCTAAGAGGGGATTGATATCCTTCAGACATGGTATTCATCTTTCCAAGAAGATGTGCCCTAGCACACTTGAGGAAATAGAACGCATGAGCAAGATCCCTAATGCTTCTGCAATAGGGAGCCTCATGTATGCCATGCTATGTACACGACCTGATATAGCCCATGCTGTGAGTGTCACAAGCAGATATCAGTCAAATCCAGGTGAAGAACACTGGACTTCTGTGAAATGTATTCTTAAGTACTTAAGAAGAACTAAGGATATGATGTTGGTCTTTGGTAATGGAGAACTCCAAGTCCTGGGATACACAGACTCGGATTTCATGTCCGATATAGATGATCGAATGTCGACATCTGGGAGTCCGTTTGTGTACAATGGTGGTGCTGTCAGCTGAAAAAATTCTAAGCAAATCGTGATAGCAGATTCCACCATGGAAGCAGAATATATCGCTGCATCAAAAGCTGTGAAGGAAGAATTCTGGTATAAGAAGTTTGCTGCAGAAATAGGAGTAATGCCATTAGATGCCATTCCTCTATACTGCGACAATAATGGCACCATAGCCCTTGCTAAGGAGCCGAGCTCTCATCAGAAATTCAAGCATATTGAGCGGCGATACCACCTCATCCGTGATTACCTCGAGAAGGGTTATGTCGAGGTCAAGAGAGTCAACTCCACAGATATTGTGGCAGACCCACTTACAAAGCCGTTGGGCCAGCAGAAGATCGAAGCCCACCTTGAGAAGATGGGACTTAGACTTGTAGCCAATTGGCTTTAGGACAAGTGGGAAGATTGTTAGATATATGTGCCCTAGAAGCCAGAATTGGCTGACACTTGTAATACACTTCTAGGGGCAAAATTATAATTATGACTATAATAAATAAAATGGATTATTTTCTATCACATATGTGTATTTAGTGTCTGTGATACATCCTTTGAGTTAATGGTAATGATAATTCATATTTTCAAGAGTTGAAAATTTAAGACATGAATAATCATTATTAACTCATAAAATGCTTCCGACCATAGGATCATCACGAGGATGGTGATTGATCTGGAAGGTTGGTGTACAATCACTTCTCTTTAGTAGATGAGTCTTGAGTCTATGGTGTGGAGACACCGGAGTGAGAGTACAGATACTCGTTAGAGAACGAGGGCACTGAGCGTGACCACCTCGAGTAGTCATTAGGGAGTCTACCTTCTCGTCAATGACTGACTCGATGCTGCAGTAGTGTGTCTGGTTCTTTGACCTGAGGTGCATCGGATAGTTCACCTTGAGGGTGTTATAGTTTGACTACACCATTACTCGGTCTCCTAGCCATATGGAATCCTGAGGTGTATGTTGGCTATAGCATGTTCATTGTAGGAACTGGATGGCATCAAGATGGAATCTATCTACCTCGGTGGTAGAGGAGCAGCCCTATGATGATCATGAGAATCAAGTCCAGAAGCCCATGGCCATGGCAGAGTGAAATAATAGAAAGAGTTTCTATTTAGATTTTCACATCGGACTCGAATCGAATGATTACATCATATGACAGAAACTAAGGTTTGACGAGTTCACCTAAACCCTAATCTGATCGGGGCTCAAGATAGAAGAACTTGAATCACACAGGTAGCTGCACCAAGAGGTTCGCATTTAGCTCTGATTGGTTGCCACCATATACTGCTAGGTGTCACTGGTGGATTTTGGGAGCAATTAGAATGATTTAGATGATCGATCATTCTAAATGTTTGAATCAGAAGAGTTCTGATCCATCGAAAGAAGTTTCGATGATGTCGATGATAGAGATCATGACATATCCCATTACCATATAGAACTGAACCTAACTGGGTCACACAAATAAGGGTTTGAATCTGGTGATCATCAATTGAACTGATCCTAGTTCAATTGATCTGAATGAGATTCAATTAGGTTCAAGGAAATCGTGCTAGCACTCGATTAAACCTAACGTTCTTCTTTTACTATCATAAATAAGTTGTCCTGTCTGAGCCAAAAGAGTTTGTGCTCAATTAGAGGCCTTCATATGGTTTGATTGGAGGTTGTCCAAGTCAGAAAAGGTTGTCTTATTTTGTAAGACATTACCTACCATTTTTGGTCACCTGCCATTTCTTGTTCTTTGACTTTGGTCAAAAGTCTACCTTTGACTGGTCAAATGTTGACCATTGACACTTTGACTTTTGACCACATGTCATGCACCTATTGGAGAGCTGGTGGGGTCCTGTCCCCCTATCAGAACCTGGCAAGGAGGAGGGTGCACGCCACCCTTGGCGTGTGCCCAAGTTGGAGGCGCCTAGGAGTCCTTGTTGGACAAGTACTCCATCTTCTTTTTGGATTTTAATTAGAGTTCTTGTAAGAACCAACTTTGACTGATCTTAGGCACCCTCTAAGGAGGAATCCTGCGGACTCTATTTTCACCAATCAGATTTAGATCTGATTTTATAAAGGGTTGTGATTGGTTGGGAAGAAGAGGAGTTGGATCATGCTTAGTCTATAAATAAGATCCTGCGCCCAACTCACATGAGATGATCGAATCACAATTCC
The DNA here is from genome assembly GCA_006176705.1 of Cocos nucifera. Lineage (NCBI taxonomy): Eukaryota > Viridiplantae > Streptophyta > Magnoliopsida > Arecales > Arecaceae > Cocos > Cocos nucifera. The sequence goes on along the minus strand of QRFJ01000725.1, from coordinate 163,533 downwards.
CCATGCCCCTAGGCTACCTTTCCCCTCCTTCTCCATGCCAAACCACCTCTCCCCTTGCTCTCCACGTCCAAAAGGAGTTTTGGATTTTTGTTGGTGCGATTCAAGCAAGAGAAAGGCGATCAAAAGCTAGTAGGCTGTACCGCTGCAAAGGACGATTGCTAATCTTCAAAAGGAGTTTTGAAGATCCTCTAGATTAGATCCAGATTTGATTTTTGGAGACGTGATAGAGAAGAAGAGGATCTCCAGATCTAGCCTAAGTGGATATCGGTAGAGGCCAGGCGCTTGCGTGGCTAGATCCAAAACCTTCCGCTGCAAACAGGATCATCAAACAGGTAATAGGATTACCCATATCAGGTAAATTAAATTTGATTTAATTTATACTTATTTTATTTTATTTATTAAAATAATAAGAATCAAATCTGAAACATCCCAGATCTGATATAGATCAAAGAAAAAAATTTTTGATATATATCTCTTGATCTGATCAGATCTGAACGAATCTGGACCGGGAAATCAGGATTTCCCTTCAGGAGGATGGCATCAAAACCCCTAGGAATTCCATGACAAAATAGATGAGAGAAAGGGAGAAGGCATGGAGATGTGGAGTGCCAAGATTCTTGGAGAAGAGCCTTCAATTAAAACATCAAAAGTTGATGTCTTGTAGAGACAAAGCTAAGAGAGAAGATTGTCTTCTCTTGAGAATTTTTTTTCAAGTTTCTTTCTTCCTCATTTGTGTGGATTTTTCTATGAGAAAAATTTGAGAGAGAGAGGGAGAGGGCATGGAAGATGGATGCTCCAAATTATTGGGGCATCAGGGTCTTTTTTGGACATGATTTGATCATGTCCTGATGAGAAGAAAGTAAAGAGAAGATGGTCTTCCCTTAGGATTCTTTTGAGAATCCTTTCTTCTCAATTTTTTGTATGATTTTCTATGAAAAAAATCAAGGATTAAGAGTTCTGGAATATGAAAAAAAATTTAGAGAAAAAGATCTCCTCTCATCCTGACATGGAGTTGTATTCAGGACATTAATCGTTGATGTCCTGAAAGAGAAGATATGTCTTCTCTTAGGGCATTTCTCTTATATTTTATTTTTTAATTTTTGGGAGATCCAAAGATTGATCTTCTTTCTTATTTCTCCATATGTTTTTCATCTCTTGGAGTATTCAAGAGATCTGAAGAATATTTTTTTGATGAACCATCAAGAGAAATCCATGAAAAGCTAGCACTTCGAGCGGATCTTCATTTGACGAACCTTCGATTTGTGTTTGCAGCTTCATGTGGATTATCTGTAGAGGCTGGATGCATGTGCGGCTCCGAGCAATAAAGAACTATAATTAAACCAACCATAGAGTTCTTGATCCGTATAAAGGTAAGAGATCTGATCTCTTCTTGACTTAGATGCGATCTAGGGTTTGATCTAGAACTATTCTAGATCTAGGTATTGATTTGATCAATACCAACCTTACTTGATTTATTTTTAAATTTATGTATATATTATGACATATTATAGATTCTAGATGTAGGATTTAGTAATTAGATTACATATTTTTATAGATTAAATAGTTTAATCTACATCTTTCACTGTAATTTATTTTAAAAAAAATTTGAAATTCAAGCATGAAACCCTGCATGTTTCTCATTAATTAAATCCTTACTCGGACCAACATGGCCACTGGTGATTAGCCAAGCAACAAGGAACAAACTCTTAGAATCAATGCAGAAGCAAAACTAATGGATTCAAGAGAGAATAGAGAGGAAGAAAGCATACGAGTTTTCGAAAGAAAAGTGCTTTTATTTTTTTATATTTAGTATCATTATAATCCTTGACCTATTTTCAGTATAAATACTTTATAAAATGGTCAAGCCCCAAGCTCATAGAAAAACTCTCCAAATCTAAATAACCTATGTACACAAAACTCATCCCACGATACTGAGTCGGCCTAGTTTTAGACTGAGCCAGTTAACCTACGACTGGGTCGGCTCAGTCTGAGACTGAGTCGATCCAGTTGTGTACCACACTAGTAGTCCTAAAAATCCTATTTTCTATCTAGATTTTCTCTGAGACAGAGTCAACCCAGTCCTAGACTTAGCCGACCCAGCTTCCAACTTAGCCAACCCAGTCTCAGGGTGAGCTGGCTAAGTTTCTATAGCTGGCTTGTCTAGGTCAATCTCTTTGCTGGCTTGCTCCCATCTTTTCATAACCTTTCTTCTCATATTCTCAAGACTTGGGAGTGCCACATCTGAGCTCACATTTTTCATCTTGGTGATTTCAAGTCCTTATGAACTCATCTTTTTGTTATAGATCTATTCGTGCCACATATATCTGAAAGCTATCTCTGCGAAGTACCTTTATGAGTATATCAAATCGATTCTTCTTTGTATGGACCTTCATCAATTCAACTTCACCTTCCTCCACCATCTCTCTGATCCTATGGTACCTAACGTCTATATACTTTATGCGTGTATGATAGACTGGGTTTTGTGCAAGCAGCAGTGCACTCTAACTTTCACTATATGGTATAACCTTGCTCTGCTTCACCCCGATCTCAACAATCAGCCTTCTAAATCAAAGAGCTTTCTTGGTAGCCTCAGTCATTCTAATTTACTCAGCCTCTATGATAAACAAGATTATGATTGGTTGAAGGGTTGATCTCCAACATACCGATCTACCAAACATGCAGAAGAGATATCTAGTAGTAGACCTCCTTATATCAAAATCATCTGCATAATTTGCATCTATAAATTCTTCTAGAGGATCTGAATCTTTACATATTTTTATAGATTATTCTTCAAATCTTCCTGGCTTCCCACCAAACACCAAACCATAATTTTTTGTTCCATGTAGATATCTTAGTATCCACTTCAATGCCTTCCGGTGCTCCTTTCCTAGATTAGCCATATATTTGCTAACAGAGCTCACTACATGTGCTATATCTGGTCTACAGCATATTATAGTGTACATCACACTACCTACAGCATTCGCATAAGGGATTCTATCCATATACTCTCTCTTCTTCTGACTGGAGGCTTTCATACTTGGAGAAAGATATGTGGCTTGGCAATGATGTCTCTATAGGTTTGGCCTTCTTTATTCTAAATCTCTCTAAAACTTTCTGGATATATCCTCATGACAAATGGAGCAATCCTTTGCATCTATCTCTGCAAATCTCCATTTTAAGAATTTTCTTTGCTGGACCCAGATCCTTCATCTCAAACTTAGATGATAATATCATTTTCAGCCTTTTCACAACTTTCATGCTTCTACTAGCTATAAGCATATCATCTACATATGGTAGCAGGTTTAGGATATCTTCGTCATCCACATCTTTAATGTAGACACAACAATCATGTTCACATCTAATAAATCTCATGCTCAAAATAAAGCTATCAAATCTATGATACCACTGATGAGGAGACTATTTCAGGCCATGCAGTGACCTTTTGAGTAAACACATCTTCTTCTTTTATCCAATCTTCATGAAATCATCTGGCTGCTTCATGTAGATTCTTTCCACCAAAGTTTCTTGAAGAAAGGCCATTTTTACGTCCATCTATTCCAATTTCATGTTATGCCGTGCCACCAATGACAGCAAAATTCGAATAGATGTATAACACATAACAGGAGAAAAATCTTCTATATAATCAATTCCTTCCTTTTATGACTATTCCTTTGCTACCAATCTTACCTTGAATCTGACTCCACCTTATTCTGAAGGTGCCTCCTTCTTAGTGAACCCCCACTTTGAGCCAATAGGTCGAGCACCTTCTGGAAGATCCATAAGCTATCATGTCTAATTTTTCTTCAGTGATTCCATCTTCTTCATCATGGCCTGCATCCACGTTTCATGATCTTCACTCTCCATGGCCTTTGCATAGTTTTCTAGATTTTTATTAGTAGTGATGAGAGCATAGGAGATAATCTCATCAATGCCATATCTGATCGGTCTTCTAACAGTACGCTGGGACTTATGCAAAACCACTCCCACTCGTACATTGCTTCTGCCTGATATCTGTGGTTGCTCCTGCATATTTAACTGAACAACTAGCTCTCCATGCTGATTTTCAATCTAAGTCAAAACTTTTTTACCTAACTCAACCTCAATAGAAATATTCCTATAAGTGGATGCAAACCGCATGCCATTTGTCTCTGACTGGCCATCATTGTTCATCTTCATTTCTCCAGTTCCTCCTATACTCTCAGACCTCTCCAAGATGCTTTTTTCATCAAAAATAACATTCCTACTGATCACTATCTTTTGTACTTCAGGATTCCACAGAAGATATCCTTTAACTTCTTGTGGATATCCTATGAATGTCATTTTTTGAGATTTAAGGTCCAACTTGCTTCTCTCGGTTGCCTCCATATGCGCATAGGCCGAACAACCGAAGACCTTCAGGTAGCCAAGCTCCACATTTTTTTCACCCAAGACCTCCTCTAGAATGCCTCCATTTAGCTTGCGGTGAGGGGACCTGTTGATAAGAAAACAAGAAAAAGTTAAAGCATCACCTCAAAAAAATTTTGAAAGTGATGTCAATAGCCTCAAACTTTGTGCCTTCTCGATCAATGTCTAGTTCATCTTCTCTACGACATCATTCTGCTGGAAAGTCATTTTCACTGTGTGATGGCATTTGATGTTATTTTTCTCACATTACCTCCTAAACTCCAAGCTTGTATACTCCCCTTCATTATCCGACCTCACATACTTCATCCATCTCCCTGACTCCTTTTCAACTTCAACTCTCTGGGCTTTGAACTAGGCAAACATCTCTAATTTTTCTCTAATCAGATAAACCCACACTTTCCTTGAGTAATCATCAATGAAGGTGACAAAATACTTTACCCCACCTCTAGTTGATATAGGAGCCGATCCCTATACATCCGAGTGCACTAAGTCCAGCACTCCTTCGCTACGCTTGGTACTATTGGCAAACTTCATCCAATACTATTTGCCAAAGATCCATGGCTCATATAAATTTATAACCTTCTTCTTCAGAGCTGGGACCATCCCTCTTCTGCTAAGTTTTATGAGCCCTCGGTCACTCATGTGACCCATTCGATAGTGCCACAACCGATATAAGGGCTGCTCCTCCTGTGCCGCAGCTAGCATCTCTGCACTATCATTCATAACTAAGCCTTTCATTTCATAAAGATTGTTGCTCAGTCTTCTACCTCTCATCACCACCAATGCTTCTTTGAAAATTTTTAGACATCCACTACTAGCCTGGCTACTAAAAGCATAACCCTACTCCTCCAAGTAGCCCAAAAAAATTAGATTCTTTTTCAACTTCGATACATAACCGACATTCGATAATATATGAATGATCCCGTTACACATCCTCATCCTGATTGAGCCAACTCTAGCTACTCTACATGGGTGATCATCTCCAAGGAGCCTGCTCCTCCAAGTAGTCTTCTTCACTACTCATAGAAGTTGTATCATCATTCTTATTGAAAGAAGATAATTTCTCCTCAGATGTTCAGGCTGATAATATTTGTAGCATTTCAATATCTTCTTCTGATCCCAAGATTTTGATTTGACCTTGGATTTTTTCTTTGTCTTCACCAGTGATCTTTCCTGTCTTTCATTCACAGCCAAGACTTCAGACTTAAGATCTTCATTATAGACCTTTTCTCTCTACTCATTTGATTTAAGTACACAAATAACTTCATAATTTAGGATCTTCTTCCTATAAAGTAAAATTATTATGAGACCATCATAAGAACTTAGGAGAGAAAAAGTAGCAGCAATGCTCGATCTTCCTCATCGATCTTTACATCCAAACTCATCACCTCAGATCATACCTGATTGAACCTTTGGATATGTGCAACAAGATCTCCACCTTTGGGCATTCTCAGAGTACAACTGTTTCTTCAACCATAGCTTGTTGGTCATGTTCTTTCCCATGCATGTGTTCTCCAGTCTCATCCAGAGCCACTTTGTCGTGGTCTCTATGCAAACCTCAAGCAACACCTGATCGGCCAAGCATATTTTAATTATGCTAGAAGTAATTTTCTCTAGCTCTTCTTAGTCCTCAACACTAATCTTTTTTGGCCTTTCTCTTACCAAGATCTTGTAGATCCTCTGCTGAACCAACAAGTTCTTTATCCTTTATTGCCATAAGGTAAAGTTTTTCTTACCATCAAACTTCTTAAAATCTATCTTGAATCCACCTGATCCTATGACTACAATCAAATCAAGAGCAAATCTCTAAAACCCTTCTTCGATCACACACTAGCGAAACTATTCTTCAATGAAGATCTATAGGCCTTAGATCCTCCTTCCAACCTCCTGTATCATCTTTCCTTCATGCAACTGTGAGCTCAGAAGTGGCACTCCTAAGTCTTGAAAATATGAGAAGATAGGTCATGAAAAGATGGTAGCGAGTTGGAAGAGAAATCAGCTTTCCTAGTAAAGTTTAAAAATTGGACCGGCTCACCCTGAGACTGAGCTGGCTAAGATGAGAACTGGGTCGACTCGATCTAGAACTGGGTTGACTAGATCTCAAAGAAAAATCTAGATAGAGAGCAGTATTTTTGGGATTACTGGCATGGTACACAACTCGGTCGACTTAGTCTAGGACTGAGCCAACTCAGTCGTAGGTTAGTCGGCTCAGTCTAAATTTTATGTACGTGGATTATTTGAATTTGGAGAGTTTTTCTATGAGCTTGGGCTTGATCCTTTGTAAAGTATATATACTAAAAATAGGTCAAGGTTGTAGTAAGGCTGAGATATACTTAATAAAAGCTCTTTTATTTCAAAAATCTCTTCTTCTCTTCTTCTCTATTTCTTAAATTGTTTGATCGTGCTTCCGCAGTAATCTCTGAGAGGTTCTTCTTTGTTGCTTAGCTGATCACCAGCGGCTACATCGATTCATATGGAAAAGCACGTATTCTTAATAATTAGTATCAGAGTGGTGTTGCGTGGAAGGAAGAAAGACACATAGAGTTTACTATATCCAGAATCTGTTGCACCAAATTTTATGCTAAAATATTTAGTTTGCTTTGTGGTTGTCTCTAGATTATGGTGGAGATTGTTTACACGGAGGAACGATGATACAGAAGTTTGGAAAGAGGATCTAGGACTAGTTAGATCTTCTTTAAAGGATAGTTTTGTTGGTGTCTATGATCATGAAGGGTGTTAGAAATTTATTCTTGACTTATTTGAAGTCATGGGATCAAGTGGATTTAAGGTAGATTTTGAGAAGTTCGATGATAAGAAAAACTTTACCCTATGGCAGCAAAGGGTAAAGAACTTGTTGGTTCAGCAGAGGATCTACAAGGTCTTGACAAAAGAAAGACCAAAAAAGATCAGTACTGAGGATTGGAAAGAGTTGGAGGAAATTACTTTTAGCATAATTTGGATATGCTTGATCGATCAAGTTTTGCTCAAGTTTTGCATAGAGACTATGACAAAGGGGCTCTAAGAGAGACTAGAGAACACATACATGGGGAAGAAAATGACCAATAAGCTATGGTTGAAGAAACAGCTGTATAGTCTGAGGATGTCCGAAGGTAGAGATCTTGTTGCACATATCCAAAGGTTCAATCAGGTGTGTTCTGAGATGATGAGTTTGGATGTGAAGATCGACGAGGAGGATCAGGCGTTGCTGCTATTATGTTCTCTTTCAGGTTTGTATGATGGTCTCATAACAACTTTAGCTTATGGAAAGGAGACCCTAAACTATGAAAAGATTGTTGATGTGCTTAGATCAAATGAGCAAAGAAAAAAGATCTACAAGGAAGACCCTAAGTCTGAGATCTTGACTATGAACAAAAGACAAGAAAAATTAAAAGAGAAGGCTAGAGAAAAATCCAAGGGTAGGTCAAAGTCTCGAGATCAGAGGAAGATAACATTGAAATATTATAAATATCATCAGCCTGGACACCTGAGAAGAGATTGTCCCCTTTTGAGATCAGAAAAAGAAAAGGTCAGCAAGAAAGATGATACAGCTTCTGTGAGTGGTGGAGAAGACCTGCTAGTTGTATCAGATGGATCCATAGAGTAAAATATTATGTGAATATTGGATTCAGCATGCTCGTACCACTATACTTCTCATCAGGAGTGGTTTGCTACATACCAAAAGGCCGATGGTGGAGGTGTCAGCCTTGGAGATGATCATCTATGCAAAGTAGCTGAAGTTGGTTCTATCAAAATGAGGATATACGATGAGATCATTCATACATTATCAAACATCAGACATGTACCGGAGTTGAAAAAGAATTTGATCTCTTTAGGCTACTTGGAGGAGCAGGGTTATGCTTTTAGTAGCCAGGCTAGGAGTGGATGTCTGAAAATTTTCAAAAAAGCTTTGGTGATGATGAGAGATAGAAGACTAAGCAGTAATCTTTATAGAATTAAAGGCTCAGTGGTGAATGATAGTGCAGAGATGCTACCAGTGGCACAGGAGGAGCAGAATTTATATCAGCTATGATACTATCGAATGGATCATATGAGTGATCGATGACTCATAAAACTAAGCAGAAGAGGTATGATCCCAGCCTTGAAGAAGAAGGGCATAGATCTTTATGAGTCATGCATCTTTGGCAAACAGCATAGGGTGAAGTTTGCCAAAAATACCAAGCACAGTGAGGGAGTGCTGGATTTAGTGCATTTCGATGTGTGGGGACCAACTCCTATATCAACTAGAGGTGGGGCAAAATACTTTATCACTTTTATTGATGATTTCTCAAGAAAGGTGTGGATTTATTTGATCAGAGAAAAATCAGTGATGTTTGCTCGGTTCAAAGTTTGAAGAGTTGAGGTAGAGAAGGAGTCAGAAAGATAGATAAAGTATCTAAGGTCGGACAATTGAAGAAAGTATACAAACCTAGAGTTCAGGAGGTAATATGAGGAAAATCGCATCAAATGCCATTACACGGTGAAGATGACTCCCTAGCAGAATGGTGCCGTGGAAAGAATGAATCGGACACTGACCAAGAAGGCACAGAGTTTGAGGCTGCAGCCATCACTTCTAAAATTTTTTTGGGATGATGCTCTAACTTTTTCTTATTTTCTTGTGAACAGGTTCCCTCATCATAAGTTGAACGGAGGCATTCCAGAGAAGATCTGGAGTAGAAAGAAGGTGAAACTTGGGCACCTAAAAATTTTTGATTATACAGCCTATGCACATATGGAGGCAACTGAGAAGAGAAAATTGGATCCAAAATCTCAAAAGATGACATTCATAGGGTATCCATAAGGAGTTAAGGGGTACCTACTATGAAACTCTCAGGCACAAAAGTCAGTAATCAGTAGGGACATTATCTTTGATGAGAAGAGCATCTTGAGGAGGTCTGGGATAGATGAAACTGGAGAAACAAAGGTGAACAAAATTGTCCAGTCAAAGAATGATGGCATGTAAATTACATCCACTTATATGAGTGTTCTTATTAAGGTGGAGCTGAGCAAAAAATATTGTCTCAAATTAAAAATTAGCATAGAGGGCTGATAGTTCAGACAGATATGCAGGAGCAGCCACAGACATCAGGCAGAGATATATCAGTGAAAGTGGTTTTACACAAGCCCCAGCGTACTATTAGGAGGTCGGTCAGATATGGCATTGATTAGGTTATCTCCTATGCACTCATCATTGCTAGTGGAGATCCAGAAAATTATGCAGAGGCCATGGAGAGTGAGGATCATGATTCATGGATGCAGTATGATGGAGAGAGAATCACTTGAGAGATCAGATAGTGTTCTAAGAACCAATAGTAAAGGGGTACAAAAAGGATCAGAACAATGTAATTAAAAGGATATCACAATGAGGTATCAAATTTTTCGGTAAGTTGATTGTTAGATATATGTGCCCTAGAAGCCAGAATTGGCTGACACTTGTAATACACTTCTAGGGGCAAAATTATAATTTTGACTAAATCAATAAAATGGGTTATTTTCTATCACATATGTGTATTTAGTGTCTGTGATACATCCTTTGAGTTAATGGTAATGATAATTCATATTTTCAAGAGTTGAAAATTTAAGACATGAATAATCATTATTAACTCATAAAATGCTTCCGACCATAGGATCATCACGAGGATGGTGATTGATCCGGAAGGTTGGTGTACAATCGCTTCTCTTTAGTAGATGAGTCTTGAGTCTACGGTGTGGAGACACCGGAGCGAGAGTACAGGTACTCGTTAGAGAACGAGGGCACTGAGCGTGACCACCTCGAGTAGTCATTAGGGAGTCTACCTTCTCGTCAATGACTGACTCGATGCTGCAGTAGTGTGTCTGGTTCTTTGACCTGAGGTGCATCGGCAGTTCACCTTGAGGGTGTTATAGTTTGACTACACCATTACTCGGTCTCCTAGCCATATGGAACCCTGAGGTGTATGTTGGCTATAGCATGTTCATTGTAGGAACTGGATTGCATCAAGATGGAATCTATCTACCTCGGTGGTAGAGGAGCAGCCCTATGATGATCATGAGAATCAAGTCCAGAAGCCCATGGCCATGGCAGAGTGAAATAATAGAAAGAGTTTCTATTTAGATTTTCACATTGGACTCGAATCGAATGATTACATCATATGACAGAGACTAGGGTTTGACGAGTTTACCTTAACCCTAATCTGATCGGGGCTCAAGATAGAAGAACTTAATCACACAGGTAGCTGCACCAAGAGGTTCGCATTCAGCTCTGATGGGTTGCCACCATATACTGCTAGGTGTCACTGGTGGATTTTGGGAGCAATTAGAATGATTTAGATGATCGATCATTCTAGCTGTTCGAATCAGAAGAGTTCTGATCCATCGAAAGGAGTTTCGATGATGTCGATGATAGAGATCATGACATATCCCATTACCATACAGAACTGAACCTAACTGGGTCACACAAACAAGGGTTTGAATCTGGTGATCATCAATTGAACTGATCTAGTTCAATTGATCTGAATGAGATTCAATTAGGTTCAAGGAAAATCGTGCTAGCACTCGATTGAACCTAACGTTCTTCTTTTACTATCATAAATAAGTTGTCCTGACTGAGCCAAAGGAGTTTGTGCTCAATCAGAGGCCTTCATATGGTCTGACTGGAGGTTGTCCAAGTCAGAAAAGGTTGTCTTATTTTGTAAGACATTACCTGCCATTTTTGGTCACCTGCCATTTCTTGTTCTTTGACTTTGGTCAAAAGTCTACCTTTGACTGGTCAAACGTTGACCATTGACACTTTGACTTTTGACCACATGTCATGCACCTATTGGAGAGCTGGTGGGGGCCTGTCCCCCTGCCAGAACCTGGCAAGGAGGAGGGCGCACCACCCTAGGCGTGTGCCCAAGTTGGAGGCGCCTAGGAGTCCTTGTTGGACAAGGACTCCATCTCCTTTTTGGATTCCAATTAGAGTTCTTCTAAGAACCAACTTTGACTGGTCTTAGGCACCCTCTAAGGAGGAATCCAGGGGACTCTATTCCCACCAATCAGATTTAGATCTGATTTCACAAAGGGTTGTGATTGGTTGGGAAGAAGAGGAGTTGGATCACAGCTTAGTCTATAAATAAGACCCTGCGCCCAACTCAAAGAGGCTAAGAGATTTCCATACGCCCCAAGGCTGCCTCTCCCCTCCTTCTCCATGCCAAACCACCTTCTCCCCTTGCTCTCCACGTCCAAAAGGAGTTTTGGATTTTGGTTGGTGCGATTCAGATCAAGAGAAAGGCGATCAAAAGCTAAGAAGGCTGCGCTGCTGCAAAGGACGACTGCTGATCTTCAAAAGGAGTTTTGAAGATCCTCCAGATCAGATCCAGATCTAATTTTTGGAGATGTGATAGAGAAGAAGAGGATCTCCTAGATCCAAGCCTGAGTGGATACCGGTAGAGGCCAGGCGCTTGCGTGGCTAGATCCAGAACCTTCCGCTGCAAACAGGATCATCAACAGGGTAATAGGATTACCCAAATCAGGTAAATTAAATTTGATTTAATTTATCTTATTTTATTTTATTTATTAAAATAATAAGAATTAGATCTAAAATATTCAAGATCTGATTAGATCAAGAGAAAAATTTTTTTTTGAAATATATCTCTTGATCTGATCAGATCTGAACGAACCTGGACCGGGAAATCAGGATTTTCCTTCAACTGGTATCAGAGCCATGGTTCTAAAATTATTTAGATCTGATTTTAAATTTATTTTAATTAAAAAATAAGTGATTTTAGATGTCACATGAGATGTGATCAGATCTGAAATCAGAAAAAATTAAAATTAAATGATTTGGATCTAAGATTAGAAGATATGCATGACTAGTTCTAAAATAGAATAGTTCTATAGAATAGTCTTGCATGTTTTTGATTTAATCTGATTAAATCATATTTTAGATCTTTTTATTTACTATTTTTTGATATTATAAGTATTATAATAACATCTAAAAAATAGCAAATAAAAATTATTTAATTTTAAATATCATATGAGATATGATTGATGCATGTCTAGACTAGTTGTAGAATAGTTCTACATAATTGTCTAGATTAGAATTTATTTTGATTAGATCAATTTAAATCTAATTTTTTAGATTATTATGAGATAATTTAGATCTGAAAATATGCATGATTTGATACATGAGATGTATGCAAAATATGCCATGATTAGATCTAATTTGTATATGAGATATATGATATAGATCTAAAACTATTTTGTAGTATTGCATGTTCCTGATTAAGGCGTTCCTCTTGGCCGTCCGGTCATAAGAATGAAGAAGGGTTTAAAGGCCCTCTCTTTCCATTCGATGGGGTGTTCTTATGATGTGTAGGGGTGCTGCGTGTTCGTCCTTAATCAGAAACCCAAAACTTACTTTCTGCAAAACCCTAGATCCTGAAACCCTAGGATTTATTGTGCATATTTTGTTTATGAACCCTACTTAATTAAGAATTAAGTTTATGGAATATTAATTAGGTCTAAAATTGAGAATTTCAGATCTAAGACATATTCATAATACTGGGTTCGGGCTTGGGTAGCTCAATTAGGTCTAAGCGGTTGATCAAACCGAATCAAGAGTTGGTTAGATGGGATCAACAATGCTTAAATTGACCAGCCTAATAGGATTAAGTCTGGGTCAAGATCGAGTCACGATCAAGCAAGACCTAATTAGGCTCAGAGGTTAGAGTCTGGATTGTAGGCTAACCCAATTGGTTCTGGCTCAACAATTTGGTGTCTAAGGTAAGTTTGGCACATACGACCGACTGGTTTTTAATTGGAAGCTACTCGACCTGAATGCGTTCTTGTACGAGTTAATGGCATATTCCTTCCACCGGATCTCACTTACCTGGCCATATCTGTTGACACAGTTCTGATCTGAGGTGGTCAATAATCCGAGCTAACCCATGCCACTAGGTTAGTCATAATTGTTATGACTAATGCCAAGTCTAGTTTAATGAGACCTGAATCAATTCTCCCTAAGAAAAGATTAAGTCTGAGGTCTTCCACCATTGTAGATGTGCGGGCCCTTCCCGGGGTTGATTGTTCTCGGCTGGATACAGTGGCTCAGTTGCACCGGGAAGATGCAACCATGTCTATTAGGCATTGGATGCTATGGGCTGGAGGATGAGTTGGGCTCAATATTTCGGATACGGTGAGAGACTCAATTAGGAACCCAGTCTATGCAAATGGTGGGTCTGACTTAACTAAGGAGTGGATCAATATTCCGGATACGGTGAGATTCATGAATTAGAGACCAAGTTTGGGTGCACCATGATTAGAGAATCATTGAACAAGAGTTGTTCACTCATTGGCTAACCCATCACCAATAACTGTTAGGTGAGGTGATGAGTCAGTTGGTGAGACCGCACCACCCACTAGAAATCATTAATCATGGAGATTTTTGCATCTCTACAGAGGGAGTGTAGGGATCCGAGAAAATAGTGGGAGCTAATTTGTTTAAAAATAAAATTCCTAAACAAATTGGTCAAGTCAAAATTACAGTATCTAACTAGAATCTTTGACTCTCTACAGGAAAATGTCTGCGTCCAACCCATTGGCACGTATCCTGGACACACATAGACTGACTGGACCCAATTATAAAGATTGGCTCAGGAACTACAAAATTATTTTGGGTTCCGAGAAGTTAACCCATGTTTTGGACCAGGACCCTCCCACCTTACCAGCCCGTCCATCTGTTGAACAGAGAGCGTCTCTGGAAAAATGGATTAGACGAAGATAATAAGGCCAGATATTACATGTTGGGCTCGATGTCTGATGAGCTCCAGCGCCAACATGAAGATATCGGGACTGCTCGCCAAATGTTGGCTCACCTGCAGGAGATGTTTGGTGAACAGAGTCGCGCAGCCAAATATCAAGTCACGAAATGACTTTTTAAGGCTAAGATGCGTGATGGGCAGTCAGTCCAAGATCACTGTCTGACAATGATCAAGGACATGGAAGAGCTTGAGAAGCTCGGTGTGAAGTTAGACTTGGACCTGCAGAACGATATTATTCTGCAATCCTTGACTGATGCATATGGGCAATTCATCATGAATTACCACATGCATAAACTTCAAAATTCCTTGGCCGAATTAATGAATATGCTGGTTACCGCTGAGCTTTCTATGAAAGGTTCTAAAGGCTCAGTTCTTGCTATGGAAATGGACTTCTTCCAAAAGAAAGTCTTATGGAAAGAAAAAGAAGTCTGTGAAAAAGCAAAAGGTGGAAGGATCAAAGAAGAAGAAGGCAGAAGCCGAAGAAGAAAGGCCGATGTCAAAGGAAAGTGTTTCCATTGCAACAGCGACGGCCATTGGAAGCGGAACTGCCCTACTTACCTGGCCACCCTGAAGAACAAGAAGGAAGGTCCTTCTGGAGGTATGCTCGTTATTGAGTCTAACCTTACGATTTCTTCTGCATCCAGTTGGGTGCTTGACTCTGGTTCTAGTGCTCATCTGTGCACTTTCATGCAGGGTCTTGAGGATAGCAGGAGGCTGAGGGATGGAGACATGATCCTACGCATCGGTAATGGAGCAAGAGTTGCTGCAGTAGCCGTGGGAACATACCCTCTTCGATTACCATCTGGTTTAGACTTAGTTTTGAAAGACTGTTATTATGTGCCTGCAGCTAGCAGGAATTTGATTTCTGTTTCATGCTTAGCACAAGAAGGTTATGTGATTACCTTCTTTAAGGACCATTGTAACATTCTTTATGAAAGAAATAAAATTGCAAATGGTTTCCTTATTAATGGTCTTTATCAGCTACATATTGATGTACCTGTTCTAACTATCGAGCAAAACGTGAATGCCAAACGACCTAGGGATAGTCCAAACGATAGATATCTATGGCACCTGAGATTAGGTCATATAGCAGAAGATAGGATCAACAAATTGGAGAAAAATGGGCTATTGAGTCCATTGACTTTCCGAGTCATATCCAACTTGTGAATCTTGTCTTCAAGGCAAAATGACTAAACTCCCTTTTGTTGGACATGGGGAGAGGGCCACAGATCTCCTTGCCCTAGTACATACTGATGTGTGCGGCCCATTTGATGTGCCGGCTAGAGGCAATTTTGTCTACTTCATTACCTTTACCGATGATCTGTCTAGGTATGGGTATGTGTATCTTATGAGACACAAGTCTGAAGCTTTTGAAAAGTTCAAAGAATTCAGACATGAAGTAGAAAAACAAACTGGAAAAACCCATTAAGGTTCTTCGATCAGATCGAGGAGGTGAATACCTTAGCCGGGAAATTCCTAGACTATCTCAAGAAAAATGGCATAGTCTCTCAATGGACTCCACCAGGAACACCTCAACTCAACGGGGTTTCAGAATGGAGAAATCGGACTCTATTGGATATGGTTCGATCCATGATGAGCTTCACAGACCTCCCTGATTTTCTTTGGGGACACTCATTGTTAACTTCAATTTATCTACTGAATAGGGTTCCCTCTAAAACCGTTCCTACCACACCGTATGAGATATGGCACGGTAAGAAACCAAGTCTGAGTCATCTCAGAATTTGGGGTTGTCCGGCTCATGTCAAAAGACAACAAGCGGACAAGTTAGAGTTTAGGTCTTCAGAGCTCGATTCATAGGATATCCTAAAGAGTCATTAGGATACTATTTCTACATTCCAGAAGACCACAATGTGATTGTGAGTCGACATGCCATCTTTCTTGAAAAATAGTTTATTCAAGATAGCGGCATTGGAAAGCAGATTCAAGCTTGATGAGAAAGTCTCACAAGTACAACGAGCTAAGGACCAATTGGAACCAAATCAGGTTGAGCCAATAAGAACACTACCTCCTCCACCTCGTAGATCGGAAAAGAGTTTTCCGTCCCCCTGAAAGATACTTAGGTATTATTTCAGAGGAAGTAGAGAAAATGTTCCTCGTAGGTAATGGTGCTCATGGTGATGATCCCAAAACCTACAACGAGGCGATATCAGATATCGACTCCGAGAAATGGCTAGAGGCAATGCAGTCAGAAATTGACTCGATGCACTCAAACCAAGTCTGGACCTTGGTAGATCCACCAGAAGGTATAGTACCTATTGGGTGTAAATGGATCTTCAAGAGAAAGATTGGTGCAGATGGGAATGTGGAGACATTCAAGGCTAGACTAGTGGCAAAAGGTTATAGTCAATGCGAAGGCATTGACTATCAGGATACCTTTTCCCCAGTGGCTATGCTAAAATCCATCCGCACATTGCTTGCCGTTGCAGCCTATTTCGATTATGAAATATGGCAAATGGACGTGAAAACGGCATTCTTAAATGGATATCTTGAGGAAGATATCTATATGGAACAGCCGCTAGGTTTCACATCCAGTGATACTGATCACAAGGTTTGCAAGCTGCAAAGGTCCATATATGGACTTAAGCAAGCATCTCGGAGCTGGAACACTCGTTTCAATGATGTGATCAAAAAGTTTGGTTTCATCAAAAATGAAGAGGAACCATGTGTTTTCAAAAAGGTCAGTGGGAGCGCTGTTGTCTTCCTCGTATTGTACGTGGATGACATCCTCCTTATTGGGAATGATATTCCCATGTTGACATCAGTCAAAATGTGGTTGTCCAAGGAATTCTCCATGAAAGACCTAGGTGAAGCATCCTTTATTCTAGGAATTAAGGTCTATAGGGATAGACCGAATAGGATGCTAGGACTTTCACAGAAGATGTACATAGAGGAAAGTACTAAAGAGGTTTAGTATGGAAAACTCTAAGAGGGGATTAATACCCTTCAGACATGGTATTCATCTTTCCAAGAAGATGTGCCCTAGCACACCTGAGGAAATAGAACGCATGAGCAAGATCCCTTATGCTTCTGCAATAGGGAGCCTCATGTATGCCATGCTATGTACACGACCTGATATAGCCCATGCTGTGAGTGTCACAAGCAGATATCAGTCAAATCCAGGTGAAGAACACTGGACTTCTGTGAAATGTATCCTTAAGTACTTGAGAAGAACTAAGGATATGATGTTGGTCTTTGGTAATGGAGAACTCCAAGTCCAGGGATACACAGACTCGGATTTCATGTCCGATATAGATGATCGAAAGTCGACATCTGGGAGTCTGTTTGTGTGCAATGGTGGTGCTGTCAGCTGGAAGAGTTTCAAGCAAACTGTGATAGCAGATTCCACCATGGAAGCAGAATATATCGCTGCATCAGAGGCTGCGAAGGAAGCATTCTGGTACAAGAAGTTTGCTGCAGAAATTGGAGTAATGCCATCAGATGCCATTCCTCTATACTGCGACAACAATGGCGCCATAGCCCTTGCTAAGGAGCCGAGGTCTCACCAGAAATCCAAGCACATTGAGCGGCGATACCACCTCATCCGCGATTACCTCGAGAAGGGTTACGTCGAGGTCAAGAGAGTCAACTCCGCAGATAATGTGGCAGACCCACTTACAAAGCCGTTGGGCCAGCAGAAGATCGAAGCCCACCTTGAGAAGATGGGACTTAGACTTGTAGCCAATTGGCTTTAGGACAAGTGGGAGATTGTTAGATATATGTGCCCTAGAAGCCAGAATTGGCTGACACTTGTAATACACTTCTAGGGGCAAAATTATAATTTTGACTAAATCAATAAAATGGGTTATTTTCTATCACATATGTGTATTTAGTGTCTGTGATACATCCTTTGAGTTAATGGTAATGATAATTCATATTTTCAAGAGTTGAAAATTTAAGACATGAATAATCATTATTAACTCATAAATTGCTCCCGACCATAGGATCATCACGAGGATGGTGATTGATCCGGAAGGTTGGTGTACAATCGCTTCTCTTTAGTAGATGAGTCTTGAGTCTACGGTGTGGAGACACCAGAGCGAGAGTACAGGTACTCGTTAGAGAACGAGGGCACTGAGCGTGACCACCTCGAGTAGTCATTAGGGAGTCTACCTTCTCGTCAATGACTGACTCGATGCTGCAGTAGTGTGTCTGGTTCTTTGACCTGAGGTGCATCGGCAGTTCACCTTGAGGGTGTTATAGTTTGACTACACCATTACTCGGTCTCCTAGCCATATGGAACCCTGAGGTGTATGTTGGCTATAGCATGTTCATTGTAGGAACTGGATTGCATCAAGATGGAATCTATCTACCTCGGTGGTAGAGGAGCAGCCCTATGATGATCATGAGAATCAAGTCCAGAAATCCATGGCCATGGTAGAGTGAAATAATAGAAAGAGTTTCTATTTAGATTTTCACATTGGACTCGAATCGAATGATTACATCATATGACAGAGACTAGGGTTTGACGAGTTCACCTTAACCCTAATCTGATCGGGGCTCAAGATAGAAGAACTTAATCACACAGGTAGCTGCACCAAGAGGTTCGCATTCAGCTCTGATGGGTTGCCACCATATACTGCTAGGTGTCACTGGTGGATTTTGGGAGCAATTAGAATGATTTAGATGATCGATCATTCTAGCTGTTCGAATCAGAAGAGTTCTGATCCATCGAAAGGAGTTTCGATGATGTCGATGATAGAGATCATGACATATCCCATTACCATACAGAACTGAACCTAACTGGGTCACACAAACAAGGGTTTGAATCTGGTGATCATCAATTGAACTGATCTAGTTCAATTGATCTGAATGAGATTCAATTAGGTTCAAGAAAATCGTGCTAGCACTCGATTGAACCTAACGTTCTTCTTTTACTATCATAAATAAGTTGTCCTGACTGAGCCAAAGGAGTTTGTGCTCAATCAGAGGCCTTCATATGGTCTGACTGGAGGTTGTCCAAGTCAGAAAAGGTTGTCTTATTTTGTAAGACATTACCTGCCATTTTTGGTCACCTGCCATTTCTTGTTCTTTGACTTTGGTCAAAAGTCTACCTTTGACTGGTCAAACATTGACCATTGACACTTTGACTTTTGACCACATGTCATGCACCTATTGGAGAGCTGGTGGGGGCCTGTCCCCCTCCCCCTGCTGCAGAACCTGGCAAGGAGGAGGGCGCACGCCACCCTAGGCGTGTGCCCAAGTTGGAGGCGCCTAGGAGTCCTTGTTGGACAAGGACTCCATCTCCTTTTTGGATTCCAATTAGAGTTCTTCTAAGAACCAACTTTGACTGGTCTTAGGCGCCCTCTAAGGAGGAATCCAGGGGACTCTATTCCCACCAATCAGATTTAGATCTGATTTCACAAAGGGTTGTGATTGGTTGGGAAGAAGAGGAGTTGGATCACAGCTTAGTCTATAAATAAGACCCTGCGCCCAACTCAAAGAGTGCTAAGAGTTTCCATATGCCCCAAGGCTGCCTCTCCCTCCTTCTCCATGCCAAACCACCTTCTCCCCTTGCTCTCCACGTCCAAAAGGAGTTTTGGATTTTGGTTGGTGCGATTCAGATCAAGAGAAAGGCGATCAAAAGCTAAGAAGGCTGCGCTGCTGCAAAGGACGACTGCTGATCTTCAAAAGGAGTTTTGAAGATCCTCCAGATCAGATCCAGATCTGATTTTTGGAGGATGTGATAGAGAAGAAGAGGATCTCCAGATCCAAGCCCGAGTGGATACCGGTAGAGGCCAGGCGCTTGCGTGGCTAGATCCAGAACCTTCCGCTGCAAACAGGATCATCAACAGGGTAATAGGATTACCCAAATCAGGTAAATTAAATTTGATTTAATTTATCTTTATTTTATTTTATTTATTAAAATAATAAGAATCAGATCTGAAACATCCAAGATCTGATTACAGATCAAAGAAAAAATTTTTTGAAATATATCTCTTGATCTGATCAGATCTGAACGAACCTGGACCAAAAAATCAGGATTTCCTCGTGTCATTGGTCAGCTCAAATTAAGATGAGGGAATAGCTTTTCATGATTTAGAGAAAAATTATATGAAGCAGCCAGATGATTTCATGAAAAGGATAAAAAAAATGTGTGTTTACTCAGGAAGTCTTTGTATGGCTTGAAACAATCCTCTCGTCAGTGGTATCGATGGTTTGATAGCTTTGTCTTGAGCCTGAATTTCAGTAGATGTGAACATGATTGCTATATCTACGTCAAGGATGTTGATAAGGATGATGCTCTGTACCTATTACTGTATGTAGATAATATGCTCATAGCCAGTAGAAGCATGGATACTGTAAAAAGGTTGAAAAGGGCATTGTCATCTGAGTTTGAAATGAAGGATTTGGGTTCAGTTGAGAAAATCCTTGGAATGAAGATTTGCAGAGATAGGTATAAAGGAGTGCTCCATTTATCATAAGAAAAGTATGTCTAGAATGTTCTGGAGAGATTTAGAATGGAGATGGCCAAACCTATAGAGATGCCATTACCGAGCCATATATCTCTCTCCAAGTTATAAAGCCTCCAATCAGATGAGGAGAGAGAGTACATAGAATGAGTTTCTTATGCAAATACTTTAGACAGTGTGATGTACACTATGGTCTGCTGTAGATCAGATATAGCACATGCAGTAAGCACAGTTAGTAGATACACGGCTAACCCTGAGAAGGAATACTGGAAAGTATTAAAATGGATATTGAGATATCTATATGGAACAAGAGATTATGGTTTGATGTTTGGTGGGCAGTTAGAAGGATTTGGAGAATAATATGTGAAGATGTGTGAAGGTTCAGGTCCTCTGGAAGAGTTTGTTGATGCAAATTATGCTAGTGATCTTGATACAAGAAGATTTACTACTGGATGCCTCTTCTGCGTATATGATGGATCGGTGTCTTGAAGATCAATCCTTCAGCCAATCACGGTCTTGTCCACCACAAAGGTCGAGTACATTGAGATAATGGAGGCTATAAAGGAAGCCTTTGGCTTAGGAGGCTGATTGATGAGTTGGGGGTGGAGCAGAGCAAGGTTACACTATTTAGTGATAGTCAGGGTGCTCTATTGTTGGCATAGAACCCAATCTATCATGCATCCATCAAGCATATAGACGTGAGGTACTATAGGATCAGAGAGCTGGTGGAGGAAGGTGAAGTGGAACTGATGAAGGTCCATACCAAGAAGAATCAATCTGATGCACTCACGAAAGTACTCTCCAAAGATAGCTTTCAGAGATGTATGGTACGGATGGATCTATTGAGAAGAGATGAGTTCACAAGGACTTGAAAGCACCAAGATGGAGAATGTGAGCTTAAAAGTGGCACACTCAAGTCTTGAAAATATGAGAAGATAGGTCATGAAAAGACAGGAGCGAGTCGAAGGAGAAATCAGCTCTCCTAGCAAAGTTCAGAAATTGGGTCGGCTCACCATGAGACAGAGCTAGCTAAGTTGGAAACTAGGCCGGCTTAGTCCAGGACTGGGTCGGCTAGATCTTAGAGGAAAATCTAGATAGAGAGTAGTATTTTTGGAACTATTGGCATGGTACACAACTGGGTCGACTCAGTTTGGGACTGAGTTGACCCAGTCGCTGGTTAGTTGGCTCAGTCTAAAATTGGGTCGGCTCAATTTTTGTGGATTATTATTTTGTGTACGTGGGTTGTTTAGATTTAAAGAGTTTTTCTATGAGCTTGGGCTTGATCCTTTGTAAAATATATATACTGAAAATAGGTCAAGATTGTAGTAAGACTGAGATATACTTAATAAAAGATCTTTTCTTCCAGAAATCTCTTCTTCTCTTCTTCATTATTCCTTGAATTATTTGATCATGCTTCCGCAGTAATCTCTGAGAGGTTCTTCTTTATTACTTGGCTGATGACCAGCGGCCATGCCGATCCACATGGGAAGGATGCGTATTTCCAATAGCAACAACTCTTCACCTCAATCTAGAGATAACCATGAAGAAAAGTAGTAGATTAGGATAAAATCTAGTGTAACAAATTCTAGATATAGAAATCCTAGGTATCTTCCTTCTTTCTATGCAACACCGCTCTGATACTACATGTTGGGAATTAAACCCTCATCGAATTGGTGTGGCTGCTGGTGATTAGCCAAACAACAAGGAACAAACTCCTAGAATCAATATGGAAGCAAAACCAATGGATTCAAGAGAGAAAAGAGAGGAAGAAAGCACATGAGTTTTTGGGAGAAAAGAGCTTTTATTTTCTTGTATTCAGCATCATTACAATTCTTAACCTATTTTCATTATAAATACTTCATAAAAAGGTCAAGTTCTAAGCTTATAGAAAAACTCTTCAAATACAAACAACCCACGTACATAATACTCATCTCGCAATATTAAGTCGACCTAGTTTCAGACTAAGCCGGCTAACCTGCGACTAGGTCGGCTCAGTCCCAATAGTCTTGAAAATCCTACTTTCTATCTCAATTTTTTTAAAACATAGTCAACCTAGTCCTAGACTGAGCTGACCCAGCTCTCAACTTAGCCGATCTAGTCTCAAGCTGAGCCGGCTAAGTTTCTACAGCTTGCTTATTTAGGCTGATCTCTTTGCTGGCGTGCTCCCATCTTTCCATGATTTTTCTTCTCATATTTTCAAGACTTGGGAGCACCACATCTAAGCTCACACAAGACTCCCTTGCATTCAGAAACTCCACGCCTAAACCACTCTCTCTATATGAATTACTCTCTAAAATCTCATGCCTAAATTCCACATATATAGGGAGATATGCAAGAGTCCTTCTCTAGGTCAAATACCTAGAAAAGGAATATCCAAATTAGGACAACTTTAGGCACCAACTTTTGTGTGCCTCAAGGCTTTCCTTGGGGGTGGATTCCCTAATTTTTGTGCACAACTCTTCCCTTATTTCCACCAAAAAAATTAGAATAAAATTTGATTTATTGGCGCCATCATATGAATAGGGATGGTGAGGTGTCAAACTTTATCAAATAGAGTCCTATGTCAAAACAACTTATTTATTTTGACCTATTCAAAATCAATTTTCATATATAGAGAGAGAGAGAGGAAGCATGGGAGAGGGCATGGGCTTCTCTTGGTGGGAAGGATCTCATGCACAATCCAAGGGAGAGGGGTGGTGCAGGGTTAGGTGGCACAAGGAGAGAGAATCCTAGTCAAATTAGGTTCTCAAGTTTTCTACGATCAAACCTAGATTTTAAATCTAATTAAATTAGAATTGGTGCAACTTAATTAAGGATGATCTTAGTTCAAATAAGAGCTCAATTAAATTAGATTAAATCTTATTTAATTTTGATTTAAATTCTAATCAAATTAAAAATTAGATGCACTCAAGTCCTAATTGAGCAGGAAATCATTCTCCCTTGCAATTGCCTTATTCGATAAACTAATTAGACTTGACCTAATCAAGTTCAAATCAAATCTAATTGAATATTCTCATTTAATTAGACTCAATCTCAGTTCTTAATGCTCAATTAGATTAAGCTAATTAGCAATTTGATTGCTAATTAATCCTTCTATAATACTTGTATTAGGTCAAATATCAATCGTATTAACTGTTTGACCTTAAAATGATTCATAATCATTGATCAACCATCTGATCAAATTGAAATTTCTAATGTGTGTGTTCCCATTGGTTTAAATCTAAGTCGATAGCATAAGAACAAATTTTATACGAATTAAAATGATCATCTAGCAATGGTACCCGATGGCCGGATAGGTTGAATGTATAAAGTAACATTCTAGAATCCATATGGATATGATTTTCATATAATTTATTCTCTTGACCATGAATACTAATAGGACAACTCAAGGTTTAACTATCAACCCTGAATAAGTCATCCCACATTGTATTTCAAATTATTTAATCCATCATTTGGATTATCCTGATCAAGATTTTACTAAATTAAAATACAACGATGCATTATCTCCAAACTCTTAGAGCGATCAATCCTTTCTTGATCATTCACCAACTTTATAAGTACTTGACTATATCCAAAAATCTTCCATCATTGAATTAGAAATTTAGATAGTCCGATATCAAAACACAATGAGTTGCTTGCAAGTCATCACGGCGATCTCAGATCTTAGAAACACTTATACCCATATCCCATCAGAGCAATTTTTGATTGCAGAATGCTCCATAGTTAGTCATGTTCAGTAACGATGTACTTATACATTTTACCTGCGTACCATATCAGTGTCTCCATACTCCTTGGTGAAGAGGACAACCAACCTATATAGCACACAATGACCTACATTCGACAAATGTTGTCATCCTAGATAATAACGTATCATTTGATCATGAACTATTTAAGGACTAAATAATAAATTCTCTCTTTATCAATTCTAAATAGTCCTAAGGACTGTTGAAAATAGTGTTCCAAAGCCAATCATCTGCCTGTTGATAATTGAGCTATTTCATATAATTATATATAAATTATTAATTGAATAAAAGTTATTCTAGCCTTTTAATAATAAATCTTTCATCTTCTAATGAACTCCTATTTGTTATAATGAAGTTCTTAGAACTATTTAGAATCGATAAAGGAGGATTTATCATTTAGTTCTTAAATATGTTCGCGACCAAATGATACATTATTATCAAGGATGATAATGTTTATCGAGTATAGATCGGTATGTACCATATAAGTTGATTGTCCTCTTAACTAAAGAATGTAGAGACACTGATTTGGCATGCAAGTAAGATATATGGATACATCTGTACTGAACATGATCAATTTTGAAGCTTTTCTGCTATCAAGAATTGCTTTGATGGAATATGGGCATAAGTACCCCTTCAACTTGAGATCATCATAATGATTTTCAAACAACTCACTGTGCTTTGGTGCCAGACTACCTTAAATTTCAAATCCAATGATGGAAGATTTTTGGGTATGATCAAGTACTTGATGAGTCGGTGCATGAATCAAGATGGGATTGACCACTCCTAAACTCAGGAGCTGTCTTCAATAGTATTTCAATTTAACAAAGCCTTGATCAGGATAGTTCTTGTGAGGGGTCATAGGACTAATTGCTTTAAGACATGATTTGGATGTATCTTCTAGTGTTAATAGTCAGATCCTAAAGTCATCCTATGCACAAAGATCAAAGAAATAAATTATGTCGTAACCATATTCACATAGGTTTTGAATGTTGTGATTATACTATTCAACCTATCCAGATGTCAGGTATCATTACTAGATGATCACTTCGATTAGTATAGAAAATTGATTCCTATGCTATCGGCTTATGTTCGAACCTATGGGATTACACAAACTAGAGGTTCCTACTCGATCTAATGGCTAATCAAGAAAAGATTGATTAGTGATTTTATTATTAATTAACTTAATTTAATTGAGTGATTATTTTTGAATCAAGACCAATTGAATTAGATTCATTCCGATTTAACCCGATTAGATTATAAGATGATCTAATCATCAAGGAGATTTAATCTCTGATTTTGTTAGAGGTTTGGCTTGATTAATTTTTTATTTGATTAGGATTTAACTAAGCCTAATTAACCCTAAATATGTTAGATTTTATCTGGTCTAATTTGGCCTAGCCAAATTTTTTTGGATGGGATCTTAATTGGATAAGGTTTGAAAGACTATTTTGACTAGTCCTACGCGCTACATCACCTTGATCTTGCACCCAGCTTTTTCTCCTTGAGAATTGAGAATTTTTGTGAAGAAATCCAGGCATAAGAGGGTGCACACCGTTCCTTCTCACATCCTTAAGTGGATAAAATCAGATGGTTACTATTTGAATTCAAATGGAGATTGAATTCGAATAAGCAACCACTTGATCCTTATCCCTCCACATGCTCTCTACTCTGTTTGGTGTAGATTAAAAGGAGTTTTATGAAGGGGCATGTGATGCATCTAAGAAGAATCTGAGAAGAGAAGTCCCTCTTCACATGGTCCACCCGATTGTGCATGAAAATACCGAGAGTTTCTTGAGAGAAATTCCAAGAGTATTGCAAAGGGTTATGGGTGAGTGCATATCCTAGAATCTATCTAGGATTCAAAATTTAGATCTATGAGTTATGAGAATTGTGAACTCATAGATCCAATTAAAAGACCTCCTCTTCATCATCCTCTGCATTCATTGGCAATCCAAAATGTTCGAAGAGCCCATGAAGTAAGATCAAAGGAGTTCGATATGAAATCAGCCATTAAAGATTTTTGCAGAGAGCTAGCACTCAAAAAAAATTGATCGAGATTAGGACCTCATGTAGATTACCCATGAAGGTCAAATGCATGTATGGCTACATCGTGGCAATCAGATCTATACCAAGAAGATCAAATTGTGGAGATCATCTACCTGCGAAAAGATATTATGTTCTGAATATGTAGAAGTAGTAAAATAGTTTTACTATACTGACTATTTTATTTTTCAGATATGCATGCATATATGATACATTAGATCTTGATTATATAGAGTTTTTTAGATTAGATCTATAGCTCTTATTATTAATTTGATTAATAATAGTTTTTGCTATGTATGATTTTTGAAATTTTTTTTGAAAGTAGAGCTAGAAATCCTGCGCGTTCCCTTCAATTGGTATCAGAGCGGCAGATTCTTTGATGTATTATATATGCATGTTTTAGATTATTTTTAGATTAGATCTAAATAATAATCTGATCTAAAAAATAAAAATGATGATTGCAAGGACTGTAGGTTGTCCTGCTGTAAGGTTTATCCCTTACAGTGGAAAGATTGTCCTGGTACGTTACGATCTATAACACTGATCATAAAAATTTTAGATTAAATCTAATAATTTTTATGATATATTTGAACATGTTTAATCTAAATTTTATCATGATTTAGTATTTAGATTAGATCTTAGGAAGGTTTATATAGAGTACATATATTTAGATTAAACATGAACAGGATCTTAGGAAGGTTCTGTTTGCCGATCGAGTCGGGTCACTTAGGAATCGAGCCAGCTCGATCAGTGTGCTAGCTATGATACGCTTTCTGAATTGATGCTCTAGCCGGCTCAATCAAGAATCAAGCTAGCTCGATTTCAATACAGACTAGCTAGCTCAGCTTCTATTCTGGCCAGGTCAGATGGGATCCGAGCCAGCCTAATCAAGAAGTTAGCTAAAGATCTAAAATAGATGGTTTTATGAAATCTAACCTACATATAGTGCTTATTTATGAAATAAGCCAATCCATTTTTGAAATGAGTTGACTTATTTATTGAAACAATGTTAGGATGTAGAGAACCTTTCAAAATTTAAAAAAAAAATATTTTTGAAATGTCGAACCCCAACCCTCAGTCTTAAACTTAATTAAGAATTTAGCATGATTAATAAGGGTCTAAAATTATGAATTAAAGATCTTAAAATATTGATCATAAAATTATGAGTTGTCGGGTTAGTTGAATTAGGTCCATTAATTAGGTTAGACCTAAGATTAGTTAAAGAATGGACTAAATCAGAGTCATTGATCAAATCTAACTAAATGTTGACTTAGATTAGATTTAGATTTGATCAAGAACTCTTTAGACCAAATTATAGTAGTTGTAGTTGGTCAAGTCCATATCTTTAACGAGGACCAAATGAACTTGATCGTGGCTACGCGGTCGAACCTAAAATTGCTAGGTTGGTCAAATTAAAACTAATGAATCGGATGGTATCTAAGATAAGTCTGACAGCTCAGACCAATAGTTTTTAAATAGGAGCTACTCATACTGATTCAGTCTTTGATGAGTTAATGGTATATCCCTTCCATTGATCTTACTTACCTAGCCATTCTGGTGAATTAGGTTTTGATTAGACCACTTGATAATTTGGACTCATCCATGTCAATTAGGTAAATTAGTTTGACTAATTTAGGTGCTCCTAATACCAGCTTGAATTAGGTCCTTATCGATCTGACTTGGTGAAGTCAGTGGGAGGATATAAATTGGCTGGTTAATTCTTCTTAAAATTAGTTAATAATTTTTTTTTAAATTATTAGATCCTTAAAATGATAAAGTTATAATGATAACTAAGTCATAGCCTTCCATTAAGTTGAGTGATAATGGATCCATTAGTTTACTAATTATTGAAGGTCCAAAGATCTAGTGGGTCCGTGTCCATTAAGACCCTCCATTCTCAAACTTATATCTAGCAATCTAGCTCTATTCTCCATAAAACTCTTTTAAATTGAGCAATATGGAGGAAGAATCCATACCCTCATATTGCCTCTATAATTTATTACTTATTGAGGCCAACATTATATACTTGACAATCATACTGTCATTTTATCGCACTACTAAAGAACAGGACTACAATAATGATTGATAACCGCTATCATATCCTAAAAAATTACAATCATAGATTATGGCAACGGTTATCTAACCACAGATAACCGCTGCCACTACAGTCATTATCATAGGTCTATGGCAACGGTTATTGCAGTGGTTATAAGAACCGCTACCATAAATAGCTTATGATAGTGGTTCAATAACCGCTGTCATAGATTGATCTATAGCAATGATTTTATAACCACTGCTATAGACAGACTATAGCAGCAGTTCTGTAATCACTACCATAGATTCTATAGCAGTGGTTATAAAATCGCTGCTATAGGATAATCTATGGCAGCAGTTGGTGAACCACTGCTATAAGTCTAATATAATAGTTCGTATGAAACCTACGGCAGTGGTTGGCATGCCTATGACAGTAATTTTACAACCGCTGTCGTAGCTTTTGAATAATAAAAAATATAATTTTTTTAATTTTTATATTTTTTTATCAAATAAATGCAGTTCAATAACACAAGAAAATATTATACATATAAAAATATTTATGAAATTCTCAAATTTTATTATTGAATAAAATTTATTATAATATTTTTTAAAAAAATATATCAAAAGTTTTCTAAATCTACATGGTTGTCGTCATCGGGAGATAAAGCATGAGCTGGAGGAGCTGGAGCTGGAACCAGTGCTGGAGAAGCTGGGGCTGGAGCTGTAAGAGTTGGAGCTGGAATGTTAGCCAATATATCCTCAAGGTCCACGAAGTCAGCTCCGAAATGCATGTTGAGCCTCATCACCATGGTGCTTACGATGCCCTCTAGATGAAATGTGCGCTCCTCAGCATGAGCAGTCTACGTCGTAGCTTGATTTGCCTGCACCATAGCCTGATCTATCCGCACCGTAGCCTGCACTGCCTGCACCAATGCCTCCTCAAGTTGCTTCCGACTGACAACATTGAAAGCATATGAAAAGATGCTCACCTTAAACCAATAGCTCATCACCGTATGTTCGGGCCTGCATCGGATCCTCTTAGAGTGCTCAGACCTCATAACCTGAGACAGATGATCATGAGGGCCAAAGGTGTCCGGGCCCTCGCTCACGAGCACATCTAACTACTTCTATAATTATAAATTTAAATAAAATATTATAAAAAATTCTATAATACTAATCATACTAAAATATTTATTACTTATAAAAATTCTTTCGATCGTGGCATTCATCGACCTGCCCTTCTTATCCGTATAGCTAGATCGGAAGATCTCGATAGGGTTGAGCATCATCCCATCTCTTATCAGCTATAATAATAGATTAGTTTATTAAAAATATAAAAAAATATCAATTTAATTTATCCAGTAAGATTCAGTATTCATTATCTTTTTATGCAGACGACTAGTCATAGACTCACAATCGAGAGTATGCGTATACTTCTGGACTACCCAATTCTTTCATTTTTGATGAAAGATAGTCTAGCAAGTATTCAAATAAATAATAAATATTTAAAAAAATATTTAAATATAATTTTAAGTATATTAAAAAATATAAAAGTTAGAAATTAAACCTCGAACTTTTGGCTCCTCCAATGTCTAACTATCCCCTTCCACTGACTCGAGGGACAGTCCTGTATCCAAAGAACAAGCTGCTCTAGAGTATCTCATCGGTGCTCGAGCCATCCTCTATGAAGCTTGACCTTATAGCTCCAGTACAACTTCCTAATTTTCTTCAGTCAGGCATCTTGAGCCCTCTTATGATCTGAAAAATTATACCTTCTCTATACAAAGTTATTAAAAGTCAATTACAAAATTATTCTAACCAAATATAGTGTAAATACATAAAATGCATAAATATAATTAAGATATACTTATCCATATCTCCTTCCACACCTAGTCCTTGACAACAACATCCATCAATTACTACTCTATGGGCACTATCAGAATAATGTCGGACCACCTCACAAGTACTCCAAAAAAGAAATGCATCTTCCACGCGATCTTTCATACTAGCCTCTCCTCTGTGTCATAGTGCACCATTACCTGATGCTGGTATTTCCACACATGTAGCATACATGTAGGATCATGAAATGTCCTACTGGATGATGCACCTATAATGAAAATACATTATACAAATATATAAGTATATAAATACTATATAAAAAATAAATAAATAAATAATATAATAAAAATATACACTCACTAGACATGGGATCGTGCAACATGGATGCCAGTGGAGATGCATCGATGGATGGAGCATGTGTTGGAGATGTCGCTGATGGTAGAGGCTCAGATGTCGATGGAGTAGATATCGATGAAGGAGTAGATGCTAGTGGTCCCTAGGCAATCAATGCGGACGTGGATGGAGTATGTTCTGACTGTAACTCAGATGCGGAGCTCCACGTAACCTGTCGAGGGGCGAGGGTAAAAGCTAAATGATGTTTCGATGCCATCATGATCTTCAAGGTTAATAAACATTAACCAATATAACATGTTGAATAATAATATT
The DNA here is from genome assembly GCA_006176705.1 of Cocos nucifera. Classification (NCBI taxonomy): domain Eukaryota; kingdom Viridiplantae; phylum Streptophyta; class Magnoliopsida; order Arecales; family Arecaceae; genus Cocos; species Cocos nucifera. Next base: position 132,594 of record QRFJ01000725.1, on the reverse strand, counting down.
AGCATACTATTTGATTACTGTAAATATCTATAGAATTATTTATAATTTTTAAACTATCTAAATTGGACAATCAATTGATCAATGTACATAATTTTTCCATCCATACAAAAATATATAAATATATGAATGCCGAAGATTATGTATACTAATCAATTGACGGGTCTATCGTTATGCAATGCAATAAACAAAAGCAACAAGATTTAAATTCTATAACATAAATTACATCCAAAAATAATTAAGAATGAGCAACAAATAATTTCACTTTCTATTAGCAGTCGGCTGGAGTGAGAATTCTCTTAGTGGTCGACATAGATCACGGTAGGCATGCCCCAAGAGTTGTCCATGGCTGCCAACACAGCATGGCTCAAGGCTGCCAGCACGACTCAATGCCATTCATGGCCACCGATACGATACAGTCCAAGGCTGTCGGTACAGTCCAAAACCCATCGATGGGACTTTTCTTATCAGCCGATATGGCACGGCCCAAGAGCTATCCATGGTTGCCAACATGGCACGGCCCAAGGGCTGTTCACGATCATGGGCACAGCCTAGGTTTTCTTATCGATTAGCACGATCCAAGGGCGGTCCACGATCGTCGACATGGCATGGTCTAAGACTGTTAGCATAGCTTAGGGCCGTCCACGATCGCTAACACGATAGGGCCTTGAAGGAAAATCCTGATTTTCCAATCCAGGTTCGTTCAGATCTGATCAGATCAAGAGATATATTTCAAAATTTTTTCTCTTGATCCCAATCAGATCTTGATATGTTTCAGATCTGATTCTTATTATTTTAATAAAATAAAATTAAAAGATAAATTAAATCAAATTTAATTTACCTGATCTGGGTAATCCTATTACCCTGTTGATGATCCTATTTGCAGTGGAAGGTTCTGGATCTTAGCCACGCAAGCGCCGGGCCTCTACCGGTATCCACTCGGGTTGGATCTGGAGATCCTCTTCTTCTCTATCACGCCTCCAAAAATCAGATCTGGATCTGATCTGGAGGATCTTCAAAACTCTTTTGAAGATGAGCAGTCGTCCTTTGCAGCAGCGCAGCCTTCTTATTTTTGATCGCCTTTCTTTGATCTGAATCGCACCAACCAAGGTCCAAAACTCCTTTTGGACGTGGAGAGCAAGGGGAGAAGAGACTATGGCATGGAGAAGGAGGGGAGAGGCAGCCTTGGGGTGTGGGGTTTCTCAATTGAATTGCTTTTTCTTATCTCTCTATCTCATACAATCTGAGTTGGATACAGGGTCTTATTTATAGACTAGCTGTGATCCAACTCCTCTTCTTCCCAACCAATCACAACCCTTTGTGAAATCAGATCTAAATCTGATTGGTGGGAATAGAGACCCCTGGATTCCTCCTTAGAGGGTGCCTAAGACCAGTCAAAGTTGGTTCTTAGAAGAACTCTAATTGGAATCCAAAAAGGAGATGGAGTCCTTGTCCAACAAGGACTCCTAGGCGCCTAGGGTGGCGTGCGCCCTTCTCCTTGCCAGGTTCTGGCAGGGGGACAGGCCCCCACCAGCCCTCCAATAGGTGCATGACATGTGGTCAAAAGTCAAAGTATCAATGGTCAACGTTTGACCAGTCAAAGGTAGACTTTTGACCAAAGTCAAAGAACAAGAAATGGCAGGTGACCAAAAATGGCAGGTAGTGTCTTACAAATAAGACAACCTTTTCTGACTTGGACAACCTCCTGTCAGACCATATGAAGGCCTCTGTTTGAGCACAAACTTCTTTGGCTCAGACAAGACAACTTATTTATGATAGCAAAAGAAGAACGTTAGGTTCAATCGAGTGCTAGCACGATTTCCTTGAACCTAATTGAATCTCATTCAGATCAATTGAACTAGATCAGTTCAATTGATGATCACCAGATTCAAACCCTTGTTTGTGTGACCCAGTTAGGTTCAGTTCTGTATGGTAATGGGATATGTCATGATCTCTATCATCGACATCATCGAAACTCCTTTCGATGGATCAGAACTCTTCTGATTCGAACAGCTAGAATGATCGATCATCTAAATCATTCTAATTGCTCCCAAAATCCACCAGTGACACCTAGCAGTATATGGTGGCAACCCATCAGAGCTGAATGCGAACCTCTTGGTGCAGCTACCTGTGTGATTCAGTTCTTCTATCTTGAGCCCCGATCAGATTAGGGTTAAGGTGAACTCGTCAAACCCTAGTCTCTGTCATATGATGTAATCATTCGATTCGAGTCCAATGTGAAAATCTAAATAGAAACTCTTTCTATTATTTCACTCTACCATGGCCATGGATTTCTGGACTTGATTCTCATGATCATCATAGGGCTACTCCTCTACCACCGAGGTAGATAGATTCCATCTTGATGCAATCCAGTTCCTACAATGAACATGTCATAGCCAACATACACCTCAGGGTTCCATATGGCTAGGAGACCGAGTAATGGTGTAGTCAAACTATAACACCCTCAAGGTGAACTGCCGATGCATCTCAGGTCAAAGAACCAGACACACTACTGCAGCATCGAGTCAGTCATTGACGAGAAGGTAGACTCCCTAATGACTACTCGAGGTGGTCACGCTCAGTGCCCTCGTTCTCTAACGAGTACCTGTACTCTCGCTCCGGTGTCTCCACACCGTAGACTCAAGACTCATCTACTAAAGAGAAGCGATTGTACACCAACCTTCCGGATCAATCACCATCCTCGTGATGATCCTATGGTCGGGAGCAATTTATGAGTTAATAATGATTATTCATGTCTTAAATTTTCAACTCTTGAAAATATGAATTATCATTACCATTAACTCAAAGGATGTATCACAGACACTAAATACACATATGTGATAGAAAATAACCCATTTATTGATTTTAGTCAAAATTATAATTTTGCCCCTAGAAGTGTATTACAAGTGTCAGCCAATTCTGGCTTCTAGGGCACATATATCTAACAATCTCCCACTTGTCCTAAAGCCAATTGGCTACAAGTCTAAGTCCCATCTTCTCAAGGTGGGCTTCGATCTTCTGCTGGCCCAACGGCTTTGTAAGTGGGTCTGCCACATTATCTGTGGAGTTGACTCTCTTGACCTCGACATAACCCTTTTTGAGGTAATCGTGGATGGGGTGGTATCACCGTTTGCTTGGAACTCTTCCAGCACAAACAGTCTGCCAGATGTCGACTTTCGATCATCTATATCGGACATGAAGTCCGAGTCTGTGTATCCCTGGACCAGGAGTTCTCCGTTACCAAAGACCAACATCATATCCTTAGTTCTTCTCAAGTACTTAAGGATACATTTCACAGAAGTCCAGTGTTCTTCACCTGGATTTGACTGATATCTGCTTGTGACACTCACAGCATGGGCTATATCAGGTCGTGTACATAGCATGGCATACATGAGGCTCCCTATTGCAGAAGCATAAGGGATCTTGCTCATGCGTTCTATTTCCTCAGGTGTGCTGGGGCACATCTTCTTGGAAAGATGAATACCATGTCTGAAGGGTATTAATCCCCTCTTAGAGTTTTCCATACTAAACCTCTTTAGTACTTTCCTCTATGTACATCTTCTGTGAAAGTCCTAGCATCCTATTCGGTCTATCCCTATAGACCTTAATTCCTAGAATAAAGGATGCTTCACCTAGGTCTTTCATGGAGAATTCCTTGGACAACCACATCTTGACTGATGTCAACATGGGAATATCATTCCCAATAAGGAGGATGTCATCCACGTACAATACGAGGAAGACAACAGCGCTCCCACTGACCCTTTTGAAAACACATGGTTCCTCTTCATTTTTGATGAAACCAAACTTTTTGATCACATCATTGAAACGAGTGTTCCAGCTCCGAGATGCTTGCTTAAGTCCATATATGGACCTTTGCAGCTTGCAAACCTTGTGATCAGTATCACTGGATGTGAAACCTAGCGGCTGTTCCATATAGATATCTTCCTCAAGATATCCATTTAAGAATGCCGTTTTCACGTCCATTTGCCATATTTCATAATCGAAATAGGCTGCAACAGCAAGCAATGTGCGGATGGATTTTAGCATAGCTACTGGGGAAAAGGTATCCTGATAGTCAATGCCTTCGCGTTGACTATAACCTTTTGCCACCAAGTCTAGCCTTGAATGTCTCCACATTCCCATCTGCACCAATCTTTCTCTTGAAGATCCATTTACACCCAATAGGTACTATACCTTCTGGTGGATCTACCAAGGTCCAGACTTGGTTTGAGTGCATCGAGTCAATTTCTGACTGCATTGCCTCTAGCCATTTCTCGGAGTCGATATCTGATATCGCCTCGTTGTAGGTTTTGGGATCATCACCATGAGCACCATTACCTACGAGGAACATTTCCTCTACATCCTCTGAAATAATACCTAAGTATCTTTCAGGGGGACGGGAAACTCTTTCCGATCTACGAGGTGGAGGAGGTAGTGTTCTTATTGGCTCAACCTGATTTGGTTCCACTTGGTCCTTAGCTCGTTCTGCTTGTGAGACTTTCTCATCAAGCTTGATCTGCTTTCCAATGCCGCTATCTTGAATAAACTATTTTTCAAGAAAGATGGCATGTCGACTCACAATCACATTGTGGTCTTCTGGAATGTAGAAATAGTATCCTAATGACTCTTTAGGATATCCTATGAATCGAGCTCTGAAGACCTAAACTCTAACTTGTCCGCTTGTTGTCTTTTGACATGAGCCGGACAACCCCAAATTCTGAGATGACTCAGACTTGGTTTCTTACCGTGCCATATCTCATACGGTGTGGTAGGAACGGTTTTAGAGGGAACCCTATTCAGTAGATAAATTGAAGTTAACAATGAGTGTCCCCAAAGAAAATCAGGGAGGTCTGTGAAGCTCATCATGGATCGAACCATATCCAATAGAGTCCGATTTCTCCGTTCTGAAACCCCGTTGAGTTGAGGTGTTCCTGGTGGAGTCCATTGAGAGACTATGCCATTTTCCTTGAGATAGTCTAGGAATTCCCGGCTAAGGTATTCACCTCCTCGATCTGATCGAAGAACCTTAATGGGTTTTCCAGTTTGTTTTTCTACTTCATGTCTGAATTCTTTGAACTTTTCAAAAGCTTCAGACTTGTGTCTCATAAGATACACATACCCATACCTAGACAGATCATCGGTAAAGGTAATGAAGTAGACAAAATTGCCTCTAGCCGGCACATCAAATGGGCCGCACACATCAGTATGTACTAGGGCAAGGAGATCTGTGGCCCTCTCCCCATGTCCAACAAAAGGGAGTTTAGTCATTTTGCCTTGAAGACAAGATTCACAAGTTGGATATGACTCAAAAGTCAATGGACTCAATAGCCCATTTTTCTCCAATTTGTTGATCCTATCTTCTGCTATATGACCTAATCTCAGGTGCCATAGATATCTATCGTTTGGACTATCCCTAGGTCGTTTGGCATTCACGTTTTGCTCGATAGTTAGAACAGGTACATCAATATGTAGCTGATAAAGACCATTAATAAGGAAAACCATTTGCAATTTTATTTCTTTCATAAAGAATGTTACAATGGTCCTTAAAGAAGGTGATCACATAACCTTCTTGTGCTAAGCATGAAACAGAAATCAAATTCCTGCTAGCTGCAGGCACAATAATAACAGTCTTTCAAAACTAAGTCTAAACCAGATGGTAATCGAAGAGGGTATGTTCCCACGGCTACTGCAGCAACTCTTGCTCCATTACCGACGCGTAGGATCATGTCTCCATCCCTCAGCCTCCTGCTATCCTCAAGACCCTGCATAGAAGTGCACAGATGAGCACTAGAACCAGAGTCAAGCACCCAACTGGATGCAGAAGAAACCGTAAGGTTAGACTCAATAACGAGCATACCTCCAGAAGGACCTTCCTTCTTGTTCTTCAGGGTGGCCAGGTAAGTAGGGCAGTTCCGCTTCCAATGGCCGTCGCTGTTGCAATGGAAACACTTTCCTTTGCCATCGGCCTTTTTCTTCGATTCTGCCTTCTTCTTCTTTGATCCTTCCACCTTTTGCTTTTTCACAGACTTCTTTTTCTTTCCATAAGACTTTCTTTTGGAAGAAGTCCATTCCATAGCAAGAACTGAGCCTTTAGAACCTTTCATAGAAAGCTCAGCGGTAACCAGCATATTCATTAACTCGGCCAAGGAATTCTGAAGTTTATGCATGTGGTAATTCATGATGAATTGCCCATATGCATCAGTCAAGGATTGCAGAATAATATCGTTCTGCAGGTCCAAGTCCAACTTCACACCGAGCTTCTCAAGCTCTTCCATGTCCTTGATCATTGTCAGACAGTGATCTTGGACTGACTGCCCATCACGCATCTTAGCCTTAAAAAGTCATTTTCGTGACTTGATATTTGGCTGCGCGACTCTGTTCACCAAACATCTCCTGCAGGTGAGCCAACATTTGGCGAGCAGTCCCGATATCCTCATGTTGGCGCTGGAGCTCATCAGACATCGAGCCCAACATGTAATATCTGGCCTTATTATCTTCGTCAATCCATTTTTCCAGAGACGCTCTCTGTTCAACAGATGGACGGGCTGGTAATGTGGGAGGGTCCTGGTCCAAAACATGAGTTAACTTCTCGGAACCCAAAATAATTTTGTAGTTCCTGAGCCAATCTTTATAATTGGTCCGGTCAGT